>JAMXBD010002788.1:0-163185 GCA_024138025.1 Combretum micranthum | reverse complement strand
CCTCAAAATAGAATTTAAGTTAAAAAAATAGGATGCATTAAATTTCATAATGCAAAACAGAGAACTTTCACAAACATGCACAAGAAATATTAATATTCCCAGATGAAGAAACAGATAAAATCGGATTTTATCCCAGTGATGAATGCAGCTAGCTGAAGAAAGAGCTCTACTGCATTGGTTCCCTACAAGAATTACAGCAATATTAACTACACATTTACATTTTTATGCAACGTCTAGCATACTACTACACCACCTAGACAAAGCATGTCCCCATGACTCATCAGCCAACAGCTTAAATCAAGCTTAACCAACAAGAAAAGGCCTGAGATAAGAATGACACTGCGATGACAGATACCCCGAGTGATTTCGAATCTTGTCTTGTACTGCATGAGTGATAGTAAGTATAAGAAATAAAATGCCAAACTGGAGGAACAACTAAAAACACATCAGAGAAAGACTAATCAAATCATCACACATTAAGAGATGGGATAGAAATGAGCACTTACTAGTCGAGGAAAATCATTAAGTTCTTCATTAACTTTCATAACTTTCCCAGAAACAGGTGATTGTACATCATATGTGGCCCTCACACTCTCAATGGCTCCAAAACTGTTCCGTTGTGTCACAATAGTACTAACCTCCGGTAAGTCAACGAAGACAATTTTACCCAAATAGTCTTGCATATTATCAGTTATACCAATAGTTACGTGATTATCATGAACTTTGGCCCACTCGTGCATGTAAGTATACTTCAGGTCCTTGAGAACTATCACACAAAGAAAGCACAATGATTAAGCTTTTAATCCCATTGAATAAATAATAAGGATATCTGACCAAGACTAAAGTCACCACCGCCTGACCCAGGAACTTCCCATGGTAGCTTGAAACTAAAAACTCCATGGTAGCTTGAAACTAAAAGCGTATCTACAAAAGATCTGGAGATACGACTAAAAGGAGCAATATGAAGTAGAGTGCGTTCTCAAACCAAATAGAATCAAAACTCAACCAAAACCAAGATCCATGGCCTTCAAGACACCCAAACCCGTGACTACTGACCAAAACCTTCAAGACCTATGCAAAACTAGAACCGAGTCAATTTGGTCCCCTCCATCTTCATGCCATCTCTTTTGTGCACCAAATAACACATCATCTTCACCAAGTCCCCACATCGAGTTGACTTGCAAATCAAACTCGAAACCGAAGCCCTTTTAAGCCACATTAGCCACCATGCAACTGTTGAGCTTTGAAATCCCTTGCCATCTCCAATACGTGTGACTCCATCTCCACGAACCTAATTTCTACCACCCACAGACCAACCCCATACCGTAACTCCTATCACTACTTGTAAAACTCGAAACCCATTTGCGAGTTTGCTGGGAATTCCACGAGATGGATAACATCTAGATTTCACCTTGATTTCGATTTGCAAAAGAAATTAGCCTGCATATCCATTACTTACTGCTATAGATTGAGTAAGTAATTTATAACTTTGGAGGCTGATTGGGGGTCAAAAATGATTGTTAGGGTTTACGAGACAGAGGAATTGGAAAGGGTTATGAAGGGGAGAGAGAATGTAGTGAGAGATGATGCTGGCCTTCTTTTTTCTCTAATTATGCTTATCCTTGTTTTTCTTTCTTTTTTATTTATTATTATTTTTATTAAAGATTATCATATATAGATATCGTACCATACACATTAATTTCATTAGTATAGCCAGATTGTTAATTAGTAACACAAATTTTTTAATCTTTTTTACAATTATCATTATTGCTAGTTTATCAATATGTAAAGTGAATTAAAAAAAAGTAAACTATATTTTATTTCATTATTTATTTATTTGATAATGAGAATTGGCGACGTTTGCTTTTATGAAAGAGTTATAAATCTAATAACAAACGTGACTAATAATGTATATTCACTTATGTTTAATAAACTTGACTATTATATAAAGGAACTGCGACGTTTGTAAAATCTACAAAACGTCACCATATGCCAAAATTCTTGTAGTGTAAGAAGAAGAATGGTGTGTACAAACGAGTAGAAGTTGAGGAGGTCGTTGCTAATTATGTAAGACTGTTCGATATTTATTACTACAATAATATATTTTTTTGGGTATCTTCATACTACAAACTTAAATACCGTTCAACTATTGTAATCAAGCATGCATGGAGGTGCAAAGGGTGAATGAGGATGCTGTTACTATTATGATGGGCTAAGAGCCTATGAGTGATATTGCTATAATGAAAGAAGTCTTGGGGCATAGGTTCACTACCAGTAAGTATAGGGTATGGTGCTCTGATCCCTGATAAGAGGCATTCTTACTATGAGCAGCCCTAGGACGAGACTATTGTGAACTCAGATGATGAGATCGATGTACTTAGGTGCAAAGTCGATAATATGGAGCGCATGCTTGAGATGTTCTTTAGCTAACCTTCGATGTCATCGTTTGGGTAGTGCACACCATACCCTCAGCTCCACTGCATATAAGTAGTCTTTAGTGACCCCATCAAGGAACTAAGCAAAACACTTATACCTTTTACCCTTGTAGCTCTCCTCCACAGCAGTATTAAGGCTATTATGGGATGTTGAGTTGGCCATCTGGTCATACGGGGATATCGACTTAACACCCTACTAGATCTCCTAGTAAGACTGACAGCAATCGAGACATTCGCATGTATCAAGCTTTGCAGCTTAGGCATCAGTAGCACTACCCTTCCAAGCTTCTTCATAGTAGCCTCATTGTGGCTCTTGCCAATTCCCTGGTCCGACTCCACCTTCAGGTTTTAGCTCAAGTCAGTAGTACTACCCACTGGCTTATGGGTACCACCAACCATTAGCTTCTACTGTTTCTAACTCCTAATCCCAAACAATGTGCAGTACTATATTGACTCATGTGCAGTAGTGTCAAGTTATTAGACGATGCTATGCTTCTCACAGACTACATTTGCTTTGTTTTGCTATGATGTTGAGTTTGTTGTTTTTATACATAGACTTACCCTATTTGTATCCTCTTGATTGAGTCGAGGACTCTAGTTTCAATTATTGATTGTATGGTAGGACTACCTTTCTCTTTCTATGTATGTTTGCATCTTCCTATCGAACACCTTATATAATTTCAAAAGTAAATTAAACATTATATGCCATTATGTAAAATACTTAGCATTAGAATTAGATTAGTACTACAATTTAATATACATTGACATTGAAATATTGGCATAATTGCATCAAATGATTGGAATACTACATAAGTGGTAAAATTTGTAATATTTACTAACCATATATATTGTACTTTCATAGTAATATATATACTAAAAATTAATATTACAATCTAATATACCTTTGTACTAAATTTTGTTCGTATATTATTTTGGGATTAAAGAATAAAAGATTTCAAAACATTAGTATTATTTACTAAATATATATCTAGTATACTACATGATAGCAAAACATGTATAAAAAACAATATATGCTATATAAAAATAACATTATTTGTATAAAGTTAGTATTATTTTCTTGGCAAGGTTATATAAACATATTGACATACAAATTCTGAATATATTTCAAAACGGACACGAGAATGGAGCGCACACATTTTTTAATTTTGATGACAAGCAAGTTTCACCTCACTTGAACTATTAGAAGCGACTTTTGTCTCTATTTGAGTCAATAGAGGCGAAACTCACCTCTTATATTTAATTTGAGGCCAAAGTTGCCTCTTATTAATTATTTAAGGTGAATCTCTACTCTCAATAACCCTATATATCCACTCCCTTTGTGCCCATTTCTTTATTTTCTCTCCAACATTTGTTCTTTCCTTCTGATTTTTCTCTCGGATCGCTGTTAACATACTTGTTTGTTTTTCATTTCTATTCTGATTTTTCTTCTTCTTCACTTTGCTTTGATATTATTATCTTTATTGATCTATACTTATCATATTTTGTCTTATAATTATCTTATAAGACTCTGATTTCTACTACTTATTATATAACAATGATTATTTGTTGTTGTTTTTGCAGGTATTGGACTAAAACATGGGATCCATATACGTTTATATGTTTTAGTGGTAATTAAATATTTCAATTTTCACAATAAATTTTCATTGATAATATTAACTATTTATTGTTGTTTTTGCAAATATTAGATTAAAACATATGATCGGTATATGTTTACCTGTCTTAATGATGATTAATGATTTCATGTTTGGACAATAAATTTCCATTGATAATATTGACAACATTTTGTTTCATAACAATTGTATTGTTTCACTGCTAAAAATTATTATTTAATACAAACTAAGAGAAAATTAACCATTTGTAGTTAAAATATATAAATTTTAAACAAAATTTAATACAATACTTAAAAAAAAAATGAACTTCCTAGATGAAAACCGTACAAAATATTAAAAAATTTATTTTTTAACAAAAGTTTACCGTAATAACTACAACAGAATTACTTTTGAGGCGAACGTCGCCCCAATATGTAATTTTAATGAAAATAGAAAAATTTTAATAAAGAGGCGAGTATTGTTTCTATTACTTTCATTGATGCAAATATCACCACAATACATTGAGGTAATACTCACCACTTTCAAGATGGTTGAGGCGACTTTCACCTCATTTATTGAAAGAGGGGAAAATCGTCTCTACATTTATTTATGAGGTGACTTTTGCCTCTTATGCTAAAATATAATAATTTTTTTCAAGCATGAGATGATTGTATCGCCTCAATAGACCAAAAGAGGTGATTTTTCGACTTAGTGAGGTGATGAAATTCACCTCGTTTACTATTAGAGAGAAACATTTATTACAATAGGTATGGTGAAATTCTATTAGACACATATGGAGAGATATTGGGGTTATACTAGGGAGTTAAATATAGCAATGGATAGTGTTTTGACGTCAGGGTGAAACTTTATTACATTTAACATAAAGAGATGATAGAGTGGAGTTGAGTTGAGGGTAGGTGCACAGCACTCGGTAGAGATACATAAAAATTATTAAGACTATTATAAAAATGTATATTTATCAAATAATAAATAAAATAATCTTTTTATTTAATTAATTATATTTTTTAGCACATGTATAATGAATGTAATATGTGCTAGTATTCATATAAAATGACACGTCAATTTAAAAGAGTTGTAATCTTTTAAACTATAGGACGCAACATTATAATACCACATTTTGTATTGCTCTAGACAAACTTTCAACATAAAGATATACAAGATAGAGCTTTATGGCAACATGTTATATTATACTTATATCATTATATCTATTTAATTTCTTATAGCTTATGTATAACATTTTAAAATAAAATATATAACATGTTATTATACATCACTAATCGTACTTGAAGCGTTTTAAAACAATTTTCCTTTTAATATATAGTCATGTTATATAGCTTATGAACACTTATTAATGAAACGACATGATTTAATGTTTTTGAAAAATGTAAATAAATGTATTTGCTTTAAAATAGATATATAAGAATACTAATCTTGAAAGTATCTATTTGATGTTTTCAAACTTATTTCTCCATAATAACATTGTTGTGGCTAGGGGTGTGCATGGTATGATTCGGTCTGATTCACTCTTGAACCGAATTGTAATATACGGTTGGGTTGTTATTTTAAATTCAAACTTAATCATACAGTTCGATTCGTAACTTTTCAAACAAAGAAAAAATGGTTCAGTACGGTTTGAACCGTTTTAGATATTCCATCTGTCATAAAATTATAATTGTACTGAACTATAATTGAAATAATCTAATCTATTCAATAATTAATTTTTCATGTAAATATAATATTAGTTCTGAATATTAAGCTTGAAGTAATTTTGATATATGAAAAATGAATGTGTAGAAATAGGTTTGATATATTATGTTTAATTATGTAAATTATTGATGTATGTGTATATGTGTGATGAGATTAATACTATTGTTATATATATATTAATGTATGTATAGTATAATTAAGGTTTGTGTCTCTTGTGAATTAATATTTATATATATATATATGAAAAAAAAAAACTTTTGAATTGCAAATAATTGTTGGTAGAATTTTTCAAAAGTTAAGCCTATTTTTCAAGCTCAAATTAAACTCAAATGAGCTCCAAATTAAGCCAAATTAAGCCAAAGTCATATATACCCAAAAAGTTAAACTTAGGATAAATAAAAGCCCTAAATTTGATCAAATAAAGCCTCTTTTGGCAGCCCACAAATTTCATACGAATTTTCCACTTTTCTTTTCTTTCTTTGTTCCTTCTTTCTTCAAGACATAAGCCTAAACCTTAACCAATAACAAGCTCTTGGATTCAACAATTTCTCTAAGTCAAAGCCTCTTCATGTACGTTAATGCAAGTATAAACTCTTTGTTTATTTTCTTTCTTGTAATATAGATGTAGAATCAATGTTAGGATGAGTTTATTGTCATGTGACTTTGAATGGTTTTATGTATTGATAAATGTTAGGTTGTGATTCATTGTTATATGAACTTGTTTATGTGTTATGGAAGTCGTGAGAAGTGTTGGTGAGGATTGAAGTTGATTTGAGTAGTTAAGTTTGAAGTAAAGAGTAGGAGAGGGTTTGATGCAAATGAAGTAGTTTAATATTTTGTTTTGATGTTCAAAATTGCTAGGATTGATTAATGTGGATAGAAGATAGTGTATGAAGCTAAATATGTGTTTGAAGAAGATTAAAAGTGTTATATGTTATAAATTTGCAAAGTGCAAAACAGGAGAAATAAACACTTTTCGAACAGTTCTATTTTGAGTGTACGTTGGCATTTTGTATTTCAACACCGCTGGCATAGAGACGGTGTTGGATTGATCAGATCCAATTTTTTTAAAGCCGGCCACTAGAGCTTCAACGCCGCCGGCCTTGAATTGGAGTTAAATGACCAGAACCAATTTTCTTAATACCGTTGGTGTATAACTCCAATGCCGCCGGCGTTCAACTCAATTTTGCCGATTTATGTTGCCCGTGTATCCCCTGAGTTTTACAAATTCAACCTTCTTCAATTGTCATTCTTTACTTTATATATGGGCTTCTAATGAATCTATAAGCTGTATAACCATGTTTTAGGTGTGAATTAAATAATAAAACTATATATTAAATTCATTGAATCTTCTTGTATAGTTAACTTAGGATTGTGTTGTATATATATTCTACGTTCGATTATTGATTTGTTTTGATATTTCTTATTTCAGTTAAAGGTTCTTTAATTATTTCCTCTCCGAGTGAATATAGTAATACACTGTTCGGTACAGGTACGTGATAGCTTGCTTGTTGTATGCTAGGAATAGGCATTATTAAATTTGACTTAATCCAATCCGACTTAAAACTTTAATGAACTGAATGTCTATTACGCTGTTTAATCTGATCCGAGGAGCAAACCTGTCATGATGCAATGACATATTAGTTAAGCGCTTAACTTAAGTCGTGATGCAATGACTTTATCATGATGCAATGGTACGCTATGATGCAATAGCGATTTGTTTTTTGCTAAGCGGATAGCCGATGGGAGAATACTATCCGAATAACATTTACTTAAACTTAGGGGGACATGCCATGGTTTAGTTCAAAGTTTATGAGACTTGTGAACTAGATCCATGTTGTGGACTGAGTTTAAGTAGAGTCAGGCAACGGTTTTTGAACCCTAAATGAAGCTATTTCTTTATGGAATAGATATAGGAGATATATAAGTATTCAGACTACTTATATCAACCCCTTGAGTAGCTGCTGTTACTCAAGACCCCTAAATTCCCAGAGTGTGGTTCCGAGGTTTGAATACCCTACTATCGCTTTGTTAAAAAGAAAACTTAACAAGATAATGACTTAACCATTGATGCATTTCATTTGAATTAAGTTTGCTTGACAAATTTTTGTGGCATTTGTTATTGCATACTAGACCTTTGGCTCACTTTTGTTGCTTTGCAGGTAACGAAGATGAGTTGTATGATGATCTGGGTTACGGGTTAGATTTTGAGAGGTCATGGACGAGTGGAACGAGTAGGACTCGAATGCCCTTGGTTTTTGGAAGAAGCTTTTGTTTAAAGCAAAATTCTCTATATATGAGGCTTGTTAAATAAGCGTAAGTTGTAAAAGACCTTAAGATCTCTTTAGGTTATCTTTTGTACCAAGAACAACTTATAATTTTGTAGTGTCTTATATTAACACTAATCTTTGTATATATAATGTATATATGTATGGATTGCTTTTATTAGCAATCTTATTTTGTTAAAAGTTGTTTATAAAGTGTTAGTAGATTTGATTAAACAATTCTCATTAACTGTTAGTTTTAGAACAACCTTATATATAATATGAAAGTGTTATATGTGGTTGGAGACTCAGTACTCTAAATCTCGGGATTTAGTGGATCTGGTCTTTACAATAATCGTATATTAGATTTAATAGGATATGCTATAGCAATACGAGGCACAATTTTAATTCGTTGTGTGCTTCTAATTTACACACTATAAATTATATAAAGTAAAAAATAACTAAGCAATAGAAGTGACATAATAAGTAATGCAAAGGAAAAAGAAAAATAATGCTTAAAACAATAGAGTTTAAAATCTAAAAGTATCTTATCTGTAAACACACTACAACCATCAAAACATGATATAACCATTCTAATTCATTCATCGAACCGAATTGCAAAATTGAACCATTTGAAAAAAAAAAATCAAAATTTTGGTACGATTTGATTTGGTCCAATCCGGTTTGCTGTTTGATTGGTTTTTTTACACTGCCCGGCTATTAATTCTCACTTCCTCATACTACCATCAAGAAGATAATAGTGTGTATGTAAAGATAATTAGTTAAACTTGGGGGAAAAAAGATAATTAGTTTAAAAATAAATAAAAAAATTTTAAAATCAATGTCATTGTCATAGGTAAAAAAACATTTAAAGAGATGACAATGAGTTTATTGCATTGGACACAAATCAAAACATAGCTATCACTAGTCAACAAAATAGGCCATAAGAACAACCTATATAACCTTACTCTACATCAATCCTCTCCCATGTGTCACTTGTCCTCCTGTATCTTCGTTGACGCACCTAGTAATATAAAATATATATTTTTTAAATTCATCTGGGAAAAAGGTTGTGCACGTGAAAATGACGAGACTAATAAACAGATATTAATAACAGAGTATTTGTCGTTGCCCAAAAAAAAAATGTTTGTCTGTCGGTTTACTACTTGCCAGAAAGTCGCAACTTATAATTAATATTTGGAAACTTTAATAACAATATAGAAGCTTTAATTTTAATTAGGCAAAAAACCTATGCTATCCGTATATATCAATTTAAAATATATAAAAAATTAAAATAATATATATATTTACTTTATAAAGCATGCCTCTTGTATAATACTTTTAAATTTAGGATCATTTACAACCTGACACTAGTCCATATTTAGCATGGATACGTAAAGGTTCAAAATCTGCTATTGTCCACCATAACATCATAATTAACTCCAAAATCTCTCTTCTATCAATGATTTCACATAGTATCAAAACACATATATGAATTCGTAAACTATAAGATGAGTACTATGTTATAATCTATATGCTTTAATCAAATTAAAAGTTTTAGAGAAATGGACTCTACTAATTGTAAGAATTTCAAATTGACTAAGTGTTGCCGATAAATGATAAACACATTTACTACTTAGACCAATTACACTTAAGGGTCTGTTTAGATGGTTTGTTTTATGTTTGTATCTGTATCTGTATCTTTTTCAAAATGATATGTGTAAATATGTTCGATTTGCATCTATATTTTATATATATTTGATCTTTTGAATAGAACTGCCAACTTTTTTTTTATTTATATATTTTTGATAAATAATTTATTAGAAAAAAAGTTTAAAAAAAGTGTTTTATTTACTAGAAAAAGCCAAACAAATAGACCCTAAATTGTTACATGTACCAAGTTTCTAATATGGAAGGTCTTCAAACCTAGCAACAATTCCAATCCCCCTTTTTTGGTTGCAACTAGCAATACAACAATCAACACGTTACTACTTGTACTTGAATAAGATAAAAGGGTGAGACAGAGCCCAGCACAGTATCCCAATAAACATATCTACATGTACAAACAATGATAAACTCACATGCATTATTATCGTATGAATGTAGCAAACAACCATTTAATTATCTTTATCCTTTAGCCTAGCATTCAACAAAGTGATAACTTAGTATCTTGAAATACACATAAATATTAAATATACATATATATGATGTTGGATACTTCTTAACATCCAAAAGTCCGAAACAAGAATATTAGCTACTTCCTAATATTCTCAAAATCGAAACACCTAGATCTACCTAGATTATTTCCATGTATGACTCCACTTAACACGTTCATACATGGATCTTTGGGATGCCATGATACTAGTGTAGGTACTCCCCACCTATTACTAGTAGCCACACATAAGCATTACAAACATTATTAAGTTGGACAATTAATTAGTCCATCTCAATTTTCTACTTTAAATAAGTACAAGCAACAAACAATGTATACATGTAACTAGATAGTTGACTCAACTCTTACTCTATCATTAATATGGTATTTTTAAAAGATATTTACATATATATGTTAAAAGTTATAAATTGTAACAAAGAAATAAAGGAAAAATAGTAATTACTTGATGGTAACAAAGCCTTGGGTTTTTAAAGTAATAATAAGCCTTAAAGAAGTTCATTGAACAAGTTTCAAGTGTTTTTGAGAAGGATAAATCAAGTTTTGAAAAAATGTATTGTACACAAGCTTCAACATAAACTATGTACGAAGTTGTGTAGAAAGTTTATTGTACAAGACTTTCAACGTAAGCTATGTAGGAAGGTTATGTAGGAGGAGAAATGAGGGCAGAAAGCACTTTTTAGTGTACATGACCTTCAACACAGGTTGTGTAGAGAGATCGCGTAGGAACCAATTTGAGTACAAAAGGTATTCCTCGATGTACATGACCTTCAACACAAGCTGCATAGAGAGGTTATGCAGACAGTAAAAAGAAGGTAGAAAGTAAACACCACCATACATAACCTTCTACATAGGCCATGCACGAGGTCATGCATGATTAAACAAAGGTTTTTTCACGAATTTCTTACAAAGTTCCAATTTATCTTTGTTTCCACCATTAAAAACATGACTAGGAATCCAAACTCAACCCTTCTTCAAAACCTAAACACCTATATTTACAAATGTAAGATTAAATCTTGAATGTAGAAATCATGTTACGTTTTTACGAATCTGTCAATCATTTTGCATTCTTACTTTCTAAATTTTTTTCCTTTGGAAATTTCCTCAAAAATCCTTCTACAACTAGTTCTTTAATGTTGAAAAGCCATTGTCACGCCGATATGACAAGAACTTGTCACTCTCACATTTACTTTCTTAGAAACAAGAAGAAAAGGAAAAAAAAGTATTACTTACCGTTTTGTCTTGTTAAAACTTCTTCAAGAATGTAAATTTAGAACATAAAAAGAAGGATTTTGTGCAAAATGATGGAGGAAGAAAGAAAAGAACAAAGAAAATAAGAGGTAGTTATCTTCTTGACAGTTTTATATGTTCGATAACCATGTATCTTTTAAATTTATTATTGATGGACAATTTTATTCTTGTTATAAAAATTAAAGATTACTTCTTTATCCTTCATTGTAGATGCATTTCATTAGGATATTTCATCTTGGGTCTTGGCTAAATGATTCCTATCATGTAACACATTTGCAACTATATAACTATACACATACCTATTATGTTATACTAATATTTATTTAGTTGTTATGTTATTTCTTATACATAACATCTCAATAGTAAAAATATCTTTATACAGTTGGCAAAAAAGTAAAAATAAAAAAAAATGGAAGTACGTAGCACATCATTACTTATTGTACCATACATATCCTTTTTTTCTTTTTTAACATACAACCATTTTATACACCTTATTTCATAAACATTTGTCGATGAAACAAGATAATTTCAATGTTATTGATAAATAAATGTATTTATTTCAAAATAGTTATAAGGATACTATCGGTTAAGGTTTCTATAAATTGTGCAAGATAAAATAACCTTAAAAAAAATAGCAATGAGCTTCCTAGTTTGAACACAAGTCAAAATTTAAATATCATTAAAACATGTAAAATGGTAAGGAACTCATTTAAATTCTAAGCGGGAATGGAACTAGAATATCATATTTAGAAGCAATTTTAGAAGCAAATTCGCGATTCATAAGAATCATCAATTCCGACTTTCAGCGAGAATTTGATTCCACATTTGAGAAAAGGGAATTGTAATTTCATTTCACCTTAATTAATATTAATTATTTAAATTACCCATTTACCCATCCATGAATCATTTATATGTTATCCATAATTATTATTAAGGGTGTCTTTGTAAATAAACATTCATTCCATTCAACTCCATTCCATTGCATAGATGTGTACCCAAAGATAGGAATGAATTTCTCATTTCCTAAGTCATTTCATTTCATTCCATTCTTTTGATTCCAATCCATTCTATTCTAGACAATTCTTGTTTGCCAAAACGTAATGTAAGAATCTTTCTCATGAATCATAATAATGACTTTTAAACATATATCCAAATATAAGAAAGAACAAAATAATGAAAATCGAAATTTTAATTCCATTCTAGGTTTATTCTTGCATACCAAACATGACATAAATATCAATGTATTTTTAATAGTAAGGACCTCATTTAGAGTTCTTATGTGTCATCTTAGCGATTCTAGATGCCACGTGAACTTATTCTCCATTTATTAATTAAAAAAAAATGAATGAAACATATAACTATATGTAATTTTTTTAGGGCATATGTTAAGGACGTTACCTCAATGGTGCATAATCTCAAAATGGTAGGTCCTCAGTATAGGAAAGTGTCAAAGATCTCCATTAAATATGCTCTTATTTATTCATCATTCTATTAGTTTGTTTGGAAATTTGTAAAAGTATTAGGAAAAAAATTTTAAAGTCTTCATCGAACCCTCTGCTATGATGATAAAAAAAGGTGAAATATTAATTCTTGCCATAAAAAGTTGTGTTAAAAACCTACATGCTCTTACTCTACAAACCTATAAAAGCACTTCAATTGTACCAAATAATTCATGTGTAGGGGTGGGTAAAAAAACCACCCGATCCGAACCAAATCGTAAACCGAACCAAACCAAACAGAATTTTTCAGTTTTTTTTTTTTTTTTTTATGAATGGTTTGGATTACGATTGGGATTAAGAGCATCCAAACGGATTACGGTTTGGTTCCAATGGTAATTCGAATGAATCCGTTAATCCAGACCGAACCGTTTCGGATATATTAAAAAAAATTTATGAACCTGATGAAACTTAAACGCACCCTGACCCTCACTCGTCACTCTCTCTCTCTCTCTCTCTCTCACTACACTTTGTCACCCTCTCCATCTCTCACACTCTCGATCTCTCATTTGTCTTACGCTTAGAGTATCTCTCTCTCATATCTCATCTTGTCTTGGTAAGATCTATATTTTTTTCCTTGGACATTTTGATAATATATCACTTAGGGTTTTGATTTAGGGTTTCTTTTTATCTTATTTGGTAAGTGATATTTCGTATATGATATTTCGTATGAGATGTTGTTTGTGTTGTAGTATGAGATTTGTGATTTTTGCAATGACCATGTGCTATCATCATATGATAATACTTAATCATTTTAAAGGTTTGATTATAACAAATACAGGGAAAACACCGAGAAAATGCTTGCTATGAAACAGACATACCTCATATAATTGTACTCGATGTAAATCTTTCATCAAGTTTTCTTTCGCATGTGTGGAATGTGATTTCATGCTTTTTTAGCCTTCTTTTGCTCTAATAAGCCAAAAACTGAAGGGTCATACTTTCAACACTAACATTTATCTCCTGATATTAACATAGACCTGGAAAACAAAAAAGGAGAAAGGCTTTTGCAATATGTTATTCCCATAGCATATCATTGATTATGGGAAAATGTTCGGTAACCTGAGTTGAGCATAAATATTTGCCACTGGCTTTGGCTGTCAATACTTTGAGGCAATGTGGCATAGGAAAATAAATATTTTATTTTGAGAATATTAGCTTTTATAATATCATTAGGAAATTATCAAGATTAAAGCATCTCATGAGATATATTAGGAATTTTATTTTGAAATGAATCAACAAGCTTATGCTTATACTTATTTGACCTAGTATAGTTTAAAATGATCTTTTATTTTATTCCACCAATGATGATATTGTTATCATTTTAAAATGTTTATAAACCATTCATGTAGCTTTATTGTAAATGACACAAGGGTGAAGTATAATGTTACTAAGTACAAGCCTATTGATTTAGAATATATATATAACACAAAAGCTTTGGTATAAATCGCATGCCATGTCAAGAGCATTGGTGAGCCTCCCTCCATGCGGCAAAAGTTCATGGCTTGTGAGCATTTTTACCTCCATTTCGCATTTATAGGTCTGTGTCCATTGTGGAAAATTTTTCACTGCTAACTTCTATGGGACTTTGGACTGTGTCTCAGGTGGCATCACTATAAAACTTTAGTGGCCCTTGTATACATGGCGTGCCACTTTTTTTTACTTAGCACAATATTCTTGTTAGATAGCTTCCGACATGCAAGTTTAGTTTAGAAAATGTTTGTCCAAGTCAAATTATTATTATTATTTTTTATCTTCTAATTGAATCATTTCTCATTTTATATAGGAAATATGAATCTACATGTGACTTAATGGATAAAATCATAAAGCAGTCTTATATTGAATTTGATTTTTTAGTAATTCACATTTTTTTTATTTTTTGCTTTATATTACTTATTTATTCTTTTTTTTTTTCTATTTATAGTATAGATGTTTACACCTAATGACAATGAGATACAAAGCATTGATGATAGCACACCAGTGCAAAACCTTGATGATCCCAAGGATTTTAGCACTGAAATTCCTTTGTCTTCAGGTAAATCATCTGAAACTCCGACTTTTGCATTAAGTGCTAAGAAACAAAGGTCTAATGTATGGAAACATTTTACAAAAACGGAGACTAATGGTAAATTGAGGGCATTTTGTATTCACTATTCAAAAAAATTTTCATTTGAAAGTTCAAATGGTACTAGTACCTTGTGTGCTCATTTGGGTAGATGTACACAACTTAAATTTGGAGAGAAGTTAAAACAAAAGACTCTTCCTGTTATTATTGAAAGTAAAGGAGCTAGTGGAAGTTTGGTTACTAGATTTGATCAAGATTTATGTCGAAGGAGACTTGCTAGAATGTTTGTTGTTGCTGAATTACCACTTAAGTTTGTTGAACATGAAGAATTCCGTATGTTTTTAGAAGTGGTGCAACCAAATTTGACTCTTCCTTCACGTAGAACATTGACACGTGAGTGCTTGGGATTGTTTAAGGAGAAAAGGGTAAAATTGAGAAGATATTTTCAATCACATGCTCCTAGATTTGTTTGACTACAGACACATGGACTTCTAATCAAAATCTAAACTATATGTGTTTGACATGTCACTTCATTGACAATGAGTGGAATTTGCATAAAAAGATTATCAATTTCTATCAAATTACTGGCCACTCTAGTGAGATTATTGGAAAAACTATTGAGAAATGTCTTGCTAGTTGGGGTCTCACTAAGATACTTACCTTTACTGTTGATAATGCTTATTCTAATGATGTAGGCATACAATATTTGAAAAAGAAATTTCAATCTTGGAATACACTAATCATGAAAGGTGAATTTCTTCACATGAGATGTTGTGCTCACATACTAAGTTTAACTATTAAAGAGGGCTTAAAAGATATTGATGATTCTATTTTTAGAATTCAATCTGCTGTTAGATATGTGAGGTTGTCCATTAATAGAATGGCTAGGTTTAAGAAGTGTGCTATAAAAGAAAGGATTGAAAGCAAAAGTCTTTTACATTTAGATGTTGAGACAAGATGGAACTCCACATACTTGATGTTGGAGACAGCTATTAAATTTCAGAAGGCTTTTGAATTGCTATGTTGAGGATGAAAAGTTTGGTCAAGAACTTCGAAAGGATAAAATGAAGGGAGTCCCTGCTGAAGAAGATTGGGATCATACACGTAACATTTTGCCATTTTTGAAGTATTTTTATGATGCTACAGTGAACATATTTGGCTCCCTTTATGTCACATGTAATAATTTTGTTGATAAAATTTTAGGGGTTGGTTATGAAATCAAGCAAAAATGTAAAAGTGATGATCTATCCCTTTGTATGATGGTAGAGAGGATGAAGAAAAAGTATGATAAATATTGGAGTAACATTAATAACACTAATGTACTCTTGTTTGTTGCTGGTGTGTTGGATTCTAGACAAAAAATATTTTTTGTTGAATAGATGGTGAAAAATGTTTATGATGATGAAATTACAAATCAGTTGATGGAAAAAAATCTGTTATGTGCTTTATGGTATGTTTGCTCATTATGAGTTTGCTACTGGGTCTAAAAAGAAGAAAAACAATCGACCCCATCATAAAGAAAATGAAGCACAACCTAAATCACATATAGCTATTTTCATGAAACTAGCTGGAGAGCAATCATTAGTAGAGAAAAGTGAATTGGATAGATACTTGGGAGAAGAACGGGAAGCATTTATAGAGGGTAAGCCCTTTGATGTGTTAGATTGGTGGTAAGGAAAAATTCGTCTAGATATCCTACTTTAGCTTTGATGGCAAAGGATATTCTAGCCATTTCAATATCGACTGTTGCATCAGAGAGTGCTTTTAGCATAGGTGGCGGGAGCTTGATGTCTTTCGAAATTCTTTGACTCCAACCATGGTAAGGCTCTTGTTTTGGGCAAGATTGGCTTAAAGCATCTATAACTTTGAAAAACTATGAGGAAGCCTTTGAGGAACTTGAAGAAATAGAACAAGGTGTGTGATATATATATATATATATATATATTTTTATTCCCTTTCTCAAATTTATTAGCTTATAGTTTTATTTTTGTATCCTTATAGAAGAGGGCGTTATTGATACTACTAACACCACTTCAGTGGATCCAACTCTTGCTGCTTTTAATCTTGATGATGAGTAAAGGTAATGCATTTTTTTTTTTTATTTCTCAATAGTTTTACTTATGAGAGATAATTGGTCTATGTATGTTCATTGTACTTTTGTTACTCTTATTATGCTAAGAGAATAAAATTGACAATTGTTTTGCTATTGCTTATTGGTGTATTATTTTGTTTTGCTCTATAATAGAAGAAGAAGCAAATGAGAAGACTTAAGAGGAAGCGTCGAAAGATGAGGCATCAATTGAAGTTTATGGATGATTTGATTGATGGTGCCTTGTGCTTGTGGTGTTATATAATGATTCCATCAATTTGATGGCCCATGGATTGTTGAAACTTGAAAGTCCAATATCTCATTTGTTCTATCCATTTCTCTTTATATGTTTTTAGTGTAGGTCTTGATTTTGATTCCACAACATCATATATATGTGATGTTTTTGGTCTGTCATCGTTTGTCTTATTTAGATATGTGTCTAGTGTTTTTTATATGAAGCAAGATAGAATTTAATACTTGTTTTGTTTTTGGCCAATGACTTTGGTGCTTGATACTTGATAGCTAGATTGTTTGGCCAATGAATTTGAACACGCCACCTAACTTCTTTTTTGTGCTTGTGGTTTTGTTTTGATTGTGGAGGAAGGAACCCTAGTTTCTGATTCAGAATCACTTAATTAGTGAAGAAGATTCCTTTTAGAGTTAGGAAATTCTAGCTGCTCAAATTATTTAGAAATGCTATTGGGGCTCTTTGATCTATAGCATGCGAGCATTCAAAGTTTCATGTAGTAGAATTGTTTTGTGGTTTTTCTATATTGTTTCATTTCTCTTGTTTCTTAAGTGAGCAAGGGTCGAAGAAGTGTTGGGTTCTTCTTTGGCTAATGAGACAACCAAAACCAGCACCTTTGGATGTGGTGAGAAGCTATCTTGAGAAGATAATTTAATAGGCACGCAACATCCTCTATCAACTTTATTTATATATTTAAATCTTCCTTTTTGATTTTTGTGTCTGATCTATTTGTTTGCAAAAAGACTGATGCTCTTGTGCTCTGTCATGGGCTCTATAATTGCTTTAGTTAGTTCTATTTCCTGGAAGATCATATTTGAATTGCTTTATTTCACTTTGAGCTTTAGTAGTATACTACATAGAAGCAAGAATTACCAAAAGCAAGGAAAAAAAATTCTGGCAGCAGGCTAAAATCATAGCATTTGCAGATCGGGCTAACACTTTGTCAACAAACTTTTTCTTGGAAGTCTTTTATAGAGCACTTTGTATTTCCAATGAGTAGTTTCCATTTATGTTTTGCAGTATGCTAGAAGTCGTCTTCTTCTTCTTTTTCCTGAGGTTAATATATGCTAGCATGATCTTCTTCTTCTTTGGCCATTTTACTAGTCTTTTCAGTATATTGGGTGGTTTTTCAATATTCACAATTTTGCCAATATTGTGAAGGGAAATTTAATAAAGCGAAAATGCTAGCTTCAAATTTCTTGATAATGTTATTGTGACTTTAGCCATAGAATCTTGTCATAGGCCCACATAAAAATGATGACATCCAATATATTTTGCTTGTTCAACATATCATATTTTGATCATGTACTTTTTTTTTTTTTACAAAATGCACAACGACCAAAAGTGCGTGTAGTAACATGGAACAATGATGAACTTACTACTGATGCCCTACCTATTCATGGTTTTGAGCATTATCTTGCAAAGGACTATTCACTCGCTCATGCTTCATTCTCAGGTCAGTGTCATAGTTAGATACAATTTTCAGTGACAAAAATAATGCCTAAACTAGATTCCTTTGATTAATTATTAGGTAGTAGTTATGCAGGTGGCCAATAAGCTACTGGTGATGAGCCATTATACTATATAGTATCTCCTAAAGATGTTGTCATTGCAAAACCCTGGTCAGTTTTATTATTCTTATGTAGAACCTTGACTTCTCTATTCATCATAGTTTAAAGCTCATTGAATTCCTTAATGTGCTTTACTACAACTACTGGCACTGGAGGAAATGCTATTAGGAATGTGATAGGAATTTCTTTCACTAAAGTATTGGTGGAAACTGGAATGCATACTTATGATGTAAAAATGTCTAGTAATTTTGGTATAAAGGTTATTAAATATACGTGTAATAAATCTTTCTTATTAGAAAGTTTGTGGAATTAAAACCTATCACATAAAAATACGGCCAAAGAAGAAAACACTAGGGATAAGGACTAAAGTTTCATTCGGCTCCCTAGTTCAAAGTTCAATCTGTAATCTAACCTCAACCAAACTGCTATTTAATGGTTTGGAAAAATTTCAATCCGATCCAAACCATTATTTAAGGGTTTGGTTTAAGAAGGGAAAAAAACCAAATCGTAAATTATAGTTTGGTTTGGTTTTTGCAAAATCGAACCAAACCGATCCGTGCCCACCCCTATTCATGTGTACCAAATGTATCATAAGAATCCAGCAGCATAAGTTGCATAGTGCTTTGTCCATCCACTTAACTATATTATGCAATTCCATATGAGGATCAAAACATATAAAACATATGAAAAATAAATATTACATATGGTTTCATCACTTAACATTGATTTTTTTCTCACTAGGTTACTTTTTTTTTTCTTTTTTATGTCAAAATGTATATTGACAAAATCAACTGAGACCCCCTTCTCCTTCGTGCAATCTATTGCTCTTCAATTGTGAAAAGACTAGTGTATCTCAAATGTTTTGGTTAGCAAGAATGGTTTTCTTCTACTTTTAGCTTGCGTCTTTTGGTAATTAGATATTATTCTCATGAAATTATGTTAGTTAGTTAAGAAATATTTAGTCCTCCAAAAGTGGTAGCTAAGTATGTCCTCCAATTAAGCACAATTGTTGTTGTGCCTAATTGATTTCCTCTCTTTAAAGTTTTGTATGATTACCTTGATTATGAAGTTATTAATTGCATTGTTAGTGTTAATAACAAATAGGAAAATAATAGCAATAAGAAAATAAAAAACACACAAGAATTTACGTGGAAAACCTCTTATGGGAAAAAACCACGGGCAGAGGAGGAGAAATCCACTATAATTGAGGTTGGAATACAAGTTTGAGATAGAACTACTCAATTCTAATCAAGTCTCTCTAAAGCTTTTAATACAATTTCATGTCTCATACTTTCTCACATACAAAGCCCGAGAGACAATACATATATATGTCATAGGATGGAGAGAAAGGCTGGCTTGAAAGCCAGCCTAAAAGCTGGCAGCTTAGGGAGTACGCGGCACTAAGGCCGGCAGCTTAGGCAGAAAGGCTAGTGGCGTAGAACATATAGGCCGGCGGCTTAGAGCCGGCTGATTCCTTCTGGAGATCACGAACAACGTTCAACACGAAGATAAATTTAGGCCATCCAAAAAAATACACCAGAACTGGTAGCTTTGATCCGATTTTGGGTCACATTTTCAACAATCTTTACCTTGACGCAAAATCTAAGAAAAAATAATAGAAATTCCAAACCTTAACATGAAAACCAAATATTCTCTACCTCTTCCACAAAACCGCTAAAGGGCAATAATTAGTAATGAACACTAACCAAGTCTAAGCAATGCTCAAACTTGGCTATAGAGAGCGACTTTGTCATCACATCAGTTGGATTGTCATGAGTGCTTACCTTGCTCACAGCAATATCTCCACGAGCAACAACTTCACGCACAAAATGATACCGAACATCGATGTGCTTTATTCTCTCATGAAACATTTGATCCTTAGAGAGAAAAATTGCACTTTGACTATCACAATAAGCTGTAATAGTCTTCAATCCATCATTGAGCTCACCACATAAGCTTTTCAACCAAATAACTTCCTTATAGGCCTCTGTAATCGCCATATACTCAGCTTCTGTGGTAGATAAAGCAATAGTTGCTTGCAAGGTGGATTTCCAACTAATAGCACAACCACCAATGGTAAATACATACCCTGTGAGAGATCTTCATTTATCTAAGTCTTTGGCGAAATCAGAATCAACATAACCAATAATTCCATCTTTAATTTTACTAAAGTGTAAAAAAACATATGTGGTACCTCTTAAATATCGAAGAATCCATTGAACTGCTCTCCAATGTTCTTTACCAGGATTTGCCATTTATCTGCTAACTGCACTGATTGCATAAGAAATATCTAGTTGAGTACAAACCATAGCATACATAAGAGATCCCACTGCATTAGAATATGAAACCTTTGACATGCACTCAATCTCATCATCTGACTGTGGAGACAAGGCATATGAAAGTTTGAAATGGGTTGCTAAAGGAGTATTAACAAGCTTAGCACTCTGCATATTAAACCTGTGAAGAACTTTCTCAACATACCCCTTTTGACTCAGGCGCAACTCTCCAACTTTTCTATCCCTTAGAATCTGCATTCCAAGAATCTTCTTTATTACTCCCACGTCCTTCATATCAAACTCTCTACTCAACTGAGTTTTAACTCTACTAATCTCTATTCTGCTTTAGCTGCTATCAGCATATCATCAACAGACAAGAGCAAGTAAACAAAAGACCCATCACTACACTTCTTGATGTAAACAAAACTATCATTTCTTCTCATGAAATCATGAGAAGTCATGAATGAGTCAAACCTCTTGTACCATTGCCTGGGAGACTGTTTCAGGCCATAAAGGGACCATTTCAACAAGCAAACATGGTCCTCTTTCCCAGACACTACAAAACCCTCAGGCTGTTGCATTTAGATCTCAAGTTCTCCATGTAAGAAAGCTGTCTTCACATCTAGCTGTTCAAGCTTAAGATCTTCCATTACAATAATACTCAATAAGGCTCTAATAGAACTATGTTTCACAATAGGTGAAAACACATCCATGAAGTCTACACCTGGAATTTGGCTGTAGCCCTTAGCAACGAGTCTTGCTTTGTGTCTAGGTTCTTCAACACTTGAAGTTCCTTCCTTTTTCTTGTAGACCCACTTGCACCTGATAGTCTTCTTACCCTTGGGAAGTTTCACTAAATCCCATGTACCATTTTTCTAAAGGGATTCCATCTCTTCTTATATAGCAATAACCCACTTACCAGAATTTTTTACAACTATCTACTTCTGAGTAAGTTAAGGGCTCATAATTTGAGTCAATTTCTTTGCTACATTCAACGCATAAGAAACTAAATCAGCTTCATTGAATCTCTGTGGAGGTCTAATTTCTATCCTAGTTCTATCTCTAGCAATAGAATATTGCTGCTGAGATGATGGTGTAGAGATAGTACTTTCTTGTGTCTGAGATCTAGTCTGAGAAGTAGATTAATATATAGAACCAGAATTTATTTCAACCTCCATCTGCATGTTAGCTTTCTGCTGAGCTTCATCAGATGTAGCATCAAAAGACAAGTCATGTAGCATAGAATTTTCATAAAAAAACAACATCCCTATTGACAATGACTTTCTTCAATTCAGGACATCATAACTTGTATCCCTTCACTCTAGACTTATATCTTAGAAACATGCACTTAACAGATCTAGGCTCAAGTTTCCTATTGTTAACATGAGCATAAGCAAGACAACCAAATATTTTTAAATTTGAATAATCAGCAGGAGCACCAGACCATACCTCATGTGGAGTCCTTTTATCAATTGTAGTTGAAGGCGATTGATTAATGAAGAAACGTGCCGTAGAAGCTACTTCTGCCCAAAAAGACTTTGGCAATTCAGCATTTGATAGCATGCAACGAGCTCTCTCTAAAATTGTTTTGTTCATGCGCTTTGCCGTACCATTCTACTGTAGAGTACCAGGTACTATCAAATGTCTCACAATTCCTTCAGACTTACACACATTAAACCCTTTAGAACAAAACTGCAAACCATTATCTGTGCGAAGACGTTTTATCTGCTTCCTTGTCTGCTTTTCAATCATGACCTTCCACTCCTTAAAAGTACGTAACACATCACTATTCTGTTTCAAGAAGAATACCCAAGCTTCCTAGAGTAGTCATCAATGATTGTCAGCATATAGTTTGCACCTCTTCTAGAAGGCACCTTGGTTAGTCCATAAAGATCTGAGTGTATATAATCAAGTGTACCTTTGGTACTATAAATTCCAGTAGTGAATCTAACTCTTTTCTGCCTCCTAAATACACAATGTTCACAAAACATCAATTTACTGATGCTTTACCACCAAGAAATCCTCTTCTACATAGCTTAGCCCTACTGGCTTCACTTATATGCCCTGGACACATATGCTAGAGTCTAGTAGCATCATCATTTGACAAAGAGGAAGTGGCAACGACTGCATCACCTGTGATAATAGAACCCCGCAAAACATAGAGATTAGAATTCTGCTTCTATCCCTTCATCACCACTAGAGAACCTTTACTGATCTTTAGAACTCCACCTTCACCAGTGTACTTATACCCTTTAGAATCTAGAGTACTCGAAGAGATCATATTTCTTTTCAAATCAGCACACGTCTCACATCACTAAGTGTCCTTAGCACACCATCAAACATCTTTATCTTATTAGTTCTAACGCCTGCAACCTTGCAAGAGGCATTATTGCCCTTCAAAATAGCACCCTTTGAAACAGTTTCATATGTTAAAAACCAGTCCCTATTATGACACATATGAAACGTGTAGCCAAAATCAAGAATCCACTCCTCACTTTCTCTATGATCATAATTAGAAGCGATGAGGATTTCACCATCACTGCTAGCATCTGTAACATCGGCTTCATCGGATTTTTCTTGTTTATTTTCCTTTTGATTCTCAGTAGTTTTCTTGTTCTTGTTTTATAACTTATAACATTCAAACTTAATGTGCCCCTTTTCCTTGCAATAATTACAGGTTTTCTTCCTATTTGCAGATTTAGATCTACCCTTATTCTTTCCAATAGAATTTCTATCTTGGGTCCTTCCACGAAATTTAGACCCTCTACTTGAGACTCAGATCCAACCATAAGTTGTTTCATTCTTTCATGATAACTTAAAGCATCATAAACCTCATCAATGGTGAGGGTTTCATGACTATACAGAATTGTGTCTCTAAAGGTCAAATAGGAGGGACACAAAGAACATAACAAAATCAACCCTAAATCATCCTCCTCATACTTGACTTCTAAGGTTTGCAAATCAGAAACAATTTCCTCAAAAGTAGTTAAGTGATATTCTAAAGACACACCTTCTGTCAAACGATGAGAGTATAGTCGTTGCTTCAGATGTAACTTACTGGTTAGATTCTTAGTCATACACAATCGTTCCAACTTTAACCATAACGTTGCAGTAGTCTTCTCCTTCAACACATCTTATAAGATTTGATTTGATAGATGTAAGTGAATTTGAGATAGAGCTTTATGATCCTTGCATTGCTTTTATTCAGGTATCCATGACGTAGGTATCTTATCAAACCTTAATAGTGCATCATCCAAATCCATCTATGCGAGAATCGCTCGCAGCTTAACCTGCCATAGCATAAATCTTGTGTTGCGATCCATCAACGGAATATTGTATTTTACAGTTTCCATTATAGAGAACCTTACTCTCATACCAGTTTATTAGAAACAAATACGAAAATAATAGTAACAAGAAAATAAATAACACACAAGAATTTATGTGGAAAACCCTTTATAGGAAAAACCACCGACAGAGGAGGAGAAATCCACTATAATTGCAGTTGGAATACAATTTTGAGAGATAACTACTCAATTCTAATCAAGTCTCTCTAAAGTTCTCAATACAATTTTGTGTCTCATACTTTCTCGCATACAAAACCCTAGAAACAATACATATATATATGTCATAGGATGGAGAGAAAGGCTGGCTTAAAAGCCAGCCTAAGAGCTGGCAATTTAGGAGTACGCCAACATTAAGGCCGACAGCTTAAGCAGAAAGGCCGGTGGCATAAAACATATAGGCTGGTGGCTTAAAGCTGGCTGACTCCTTCTAGAGTTCATGAACAACATTCAACACAAAGATAAATTTAGGCCGTCTAAAAAATACACCAGAGCTGGTAGCTTTGATATGATTTTGGGTCACATTTTCAATAGTTAGTGCTGTATGTAGGTTGTTACAAGCTGACACAGTCACCATCTTTAGAGAAATGGAAAACCTTGTTAGAGTGTTAGTGGGGATAGATACCAAAGCAGATGATATTATGCTTAATTAATATGTCATAATCATAGTCATTAAAATCGCGAGTTAAATATACAATTTTATAAGGAAGTTAGTTCATGTTTAAAATCGCGAGTTGAATTACTATGTCAATTCCTAGGAAGAATGTTTGTCATTTATAGCATTTGCTTATGGTCATAATTCATTCTTCTATAAGTTTTTGATCGTTTGAAATATTTTATGGTTTTAATATGCTAAAAGCTTTATATTTGTTAGCACTTCCTGTTAATGAATGTTCTAACTCAGATAGTAAATGGAAGGTAGAAGTGGTGAAGAATTGCATAAACAAATTATACAATTGAAAAAAAAAAATTAGAAATATGCTCAATAGGTAAATTAGGGAAATAAGTGAGTTACTTTTGAACTAGGAGATTGACGTGGCTACTTGAGGAAGAAACAATTCCTAACCTAAAGGAAGTCAAAATTGGATCCTTGAAGCAATGGTCCATTTTTTAAGTGATTGAGAAAATTATTGACAAAATCTACAAATAGGATTTACGATTAAATATAATGTAAGTTTTACCTTTAATATCACTGATTAACTCATTTTAATGTAGGTAAGGATGATTTGAGAATGAATCCTTTTGAAGAGTGTCACGACTCTAAATGGGGGCCTACCAGGATTTATCTAAAGCTATCATATCACGTGTGCACCCGTAACATGAGAGCCGTCTTGTATGTCAGAGTATACAAGACTCTATTTATTTATAAATATTTATCATACAAATGATATAATATATTACAGTATTTCAACTATGGAATCCTATTTTCTAATTTCCACCAAGATCGCAGAGAATCGGTATCCCCCACCAAATAGTGAAATTGGGTTTTCAAACTACAACATACAAAATTCAAAATTCATTTAATTTACATTCTAAGTTTCCATATCCTAGATCTCTATCTTCAATAAAGTTTGTTGGAGAAGCTCTCTTCACACATTCCTAGCCCAATCCCAGCTAGTAATATTCCTGCACAAAAACTGTAGGGGGGTGAGCGAACCACGGGCTCAGTGAATAACCAGACTTATCACAACAAGCAAGTTATTATCAATCATATGTAATGCATCAATCAAACACATGAACAATTACAAGCTTGGACAATCCGGAATCCAAACAGGATGGAGATTTACGCCCTCTCATCGGGGTTGAAGGAACCGATACCTGAATCACCTACCCAGGAGAAACTAAGTACACAGGAATCCATAATCCTCACAATTATTATCTCTTTATGTTAATGAAGTTTTAAACACTCAGTTCCTGTCTTGTACCTTAGAAACTCCACTAAGTGTTAGCCATTTCACAGCGATACCATGGGCGGCGTCCTTCGTTACCAGTTAGTTCCCATGGAACCGACAGAACAAGGTAAACTTGCGTAGAACTAATAGCCCATTGCCTAGAAAAACCAAGTATTACCAAGAACCGAAATTCTAACACGTGATAGGTGTTCGTAAAAATATAATGCAGTTTATGCAAATCGTGCAATGCATGTGTTTCATTTATAGTACCGACAGTTGTTAATCAAGTTTAAGGCGATCATACAATTTACAAACAATCGTCAACATATTTCATACAATATTTATCATACAATAGGATTATCGCTTATATTATGATAATTTGCCATTCAATCATACACCACGCATCATGCTGTATCCCAATCCCGCATGCATATCAATTGATATATATATATATATATATATATTATTCCAAATGCAACTATACTACAAGCACAAACAATGTAACAAGTCTAAGTTACTCACCTGTGGTCCTCGCTAAGCTGTTGTATAAGCTACCGGAAATCCGGAAATTGATCTATTTTCCTATGAAAGGAAATAACAGAGATTCATTATTGGACTGGTTCTGTAAGAGAAGCTTCCTATAATTTAAAGGTGTTGATTCTAATCGCCGAATATTAGACTGCACTCGTAACTTTAATTATTGCATCGTTAAATAATTTAATTAAATCATTTTAGATACCCAAGTATTCCGTATCGGTGTTTGATATAGTTTTTATTAATTGCTAACTATATTTTTATTCAAGGAGTTTGTCTTTTCTTAAGTTGTACTTTTAATAGAAGGTTTTTATTTATTAAATCGTTGCTCGTCAACCTTATCTGTCTCTCAAATTAGTGTTTTTATTTATTTAAGGGTATATTCTAGTATCTATATCTCTCAAGAATTATAAAAATCGTATTTAGATATACCAAGTTTCTATTATACTTCCATTTTATTTTTGTTGCAAAATAAGCTAAGTGTAATACTATAATATTATTAGTAATATTAGTATCGAAAAA
Source organism: Combretum micranthum (assembly GCA_024138025.1). Classification (NCBI taxonomy): domain Eukaryota; kingdom Viridiplantae; phylum Streptophyta; class Magnoliopsida; order Myrtales; family Combretaceae; genus Combretum; species Combretum micranthum. The sequence continues at coordinate 135,694 of JAMXBD010002788.1, read as the reverse complement.
TCAATATCAGTATTAGTATTAAATACAAGTATAATAATAACAACCATCTTCATGCTATTAGTGACAAAATAATAGTATCGATGATAACATAAATATAGTAGCGTTAACGTGAAAATAACAGTATTAATAATCGTTTATGACTCGTGATGAAAATATCAACAATATTAAATACTATACTCAGTAGTCATAACAATAGCAATAATTATAATCATACTTATAGGGATAACAATAAAATTTGATGTTGGTTTATTAAGAGTGTAAACTAAATGATTTTCTAGTTTGTGATTTCTTATTTGTTTTAAATCCAATTTTGTTGTATAAATAGTTGAGTTGATAGTATTTTCCGACTACAAACCATTGATAAGGTCGTTTTTGGTTTATAACAAATATATCAATACAGTTTATTTGACCTTTTGAACATTCTTCTCTATTTGATTTCTTTTGGTTCCTAGTTTCCTAAAGTTTAGAATCCTAACTTTCAAGTTGTGCTTCTATAATCCTAAATAATTATATATCATCCTTTGTTCAACCATATAACTTAGAACCATCATCTAAACCTCTTATCTATTTCTTTAGTTCACTCATAATTTGTAAAATTATTAATATGTATAATTTCTATGAATTGTTCATTATATTTTTCTTTGTAATGTAAAAGCTCTTAATCATGCTTTTGAAGCTTGTTTTATCAAGTTTTATGTTCATATAAAGTCCTAAGGGCATTAGATATGAATTTAAACTAGTTTAGATGAAATTTGAGCATGGATTTGGCTTATTTCTTCCTAAATCCGAATTTACTATTACTATATTTATACTATTTCTAAGTTGTTGTCTTTCTTTGCTAACAATATTTAAACATTTCTAACATATCATTATTCCATCCACTTGAATTCATTCATGGATTAGCAATTTCTTTCAATTACATAACCTTTCTTCAATACTAAACAATTCATCCTAAAGTCTATACATAACTATAACAAGGATAAGTTGATAGTTTAGGACTTACCTTGGCTTGGAATGGAAAAAGGATTTCCAACATCCTTTTTAAGCAAGAATCGAACCTATATCAAGGTTAGATGATGAGTTCTTAATTAAATTATAAGTTAGCATCATTAACTATAATGGAAGCTTACAAATTCTAATCAATATTTTTACCTTATTAAGCTAGCTTTTCCATCTTGGATTTTATGATAACCAAAACTTTTTGATTTGGTTTTGGATGTTGTTGGAGAGAGGAATTGATGTTTTTGGATGTACTTAGTGTATAGATAGGATATGGAAGTAAGCTAGGGGTTTATGGTTGATCACACAAGGGTTTCTAAGCTTCTAAGTTGAAGGTTGCAATGGAAAAAGAAAAGAAAAAGAGCTGGACGCACTTCTCTTGGTGGCTATGTTTTTAGGAGGATTTTGTGAGAGTTATGAGCTCAAATTGTGTCTAACTTAAGCTTATATACATATACTAAGACTAGGCTAAGTTTTAGAAGCTAAGGAAAAGGTTTTGGGCTTGAAAAATATGCAAAATAGCAGCTGGAATTTTTCATACGAATTTGGCAATTTAGAGTTGCAAATTTGGACTTTGTTTTGATAGATTATGGCTAACTTTGAGGGCATTAATTATATTTGTTTGGTAGCTAATTAATACCATTTATGTGTGTAAATTTGGGGCTCAACTTGTGTAAAAATCGATCAAAATTTGAGCTAGAACAAAGGTTGAATTTGTAATTTCTGCTGCAGTTGTTGTTGTTGTTTTTCCACCCCTGCTGCAGCTTTTTCAACAAGGATTTGGACAATATTTTAGAGCTAAGTTTGACTTTGATTTGAGTTGGATTTCTTCTTTAATTAAGGAAGATCTTAGCTGTTATTTTGTGGTTGGTTTGGATGTTATTTTCTTGTTGAAATTTTGTGTTTAAATTAGGCAACTTAGATGTGAATGCTGCAGTATTTTTGTTTGAATTTTCTCCACTGCAGCTGCTGGTTTGGTGATTCCAAGGCCATTTGTGAGTTGTTTTTTGTTGCTTTTTAAGCTGAAATTCTAAGCATTAAATGTTGATTACATGTGGATTGTTTTGGTTGGTTTTCATGTTATTTTCAAGTTGAATTTTGAAGCTCAAAATGGATTAAATGTTGAAAATCCTGCAGCCGAAGATCCACTGCTGCTACTGCTCTGTTTTCAACCGAGCAATGTTGTGCGCGTATGGAGAATATGTGCTGCTGCTGTGGGCGTGGAGTGGGCTGCAGTGTCGGATGCTGTTGTGTCTGAGCGTGGAGGCTACTTGTGCGTGAGGAACGATCTACGGCGTCTTCAATTTGCTGTTGCGCGTGAGATTTTCTACTCGGTTACTGCATTGCTTAAGACAAAACGCACCGCTCCTCCTGCTGCTTCAAGCGGCTTCCTTGCTGCTGCTGCTTGAGAGTGAAAATAAAACTCGAGGTCAACTGCAGCGCTTAGGCCAAACCTCATCGATCCTCCTGCTGCTTCAACGTGGAAATGGATGCTCGGCTATTTTTCCTTCAGTGCGTGGAAGAAGCTTCGTCCTGTTCGGAGGATCCAGCAACACACGCGCGTGGAGAATTCTCTACTGCCTTCCACGTTGGATTCTTCCAAATCGTGCAGCGGTGTAGCCGGTTGAACTGTCCGATTTATATATATGTATATTTATAAATTTAATAGTTTTTACCCAAAATATTTTTGCTAAAGAAAATAAATTATTTGCATATAACTATACTCGTTATATTTACGTTTTATTGCGACAAAATTATCTAAGTTACTATAAAACTCTAAATTATTTATATATATATATATATTTTTTGTTGAGACTTTACATAATTAATTATTTTTAGTACTTTTAACTTACGTGATTATATTTTTAAGTTTGACGAATTAAGTTAGGAACCAAGTCCTAATAAATTCAGAATTCCCTAACAATTATAACAGCGGGTTTGAAATTTTGATTTTTGATCTAGATTAATAATTATTGTTCGATATGTATTTATAATTCTAGTAATTCATCTTTGGATTATTGTTGTACACCGATGAGTACTGTTAATAGATTATATCTTACTGGGTTTGAAATTTAGAGCTATTCCTAATTATATCTTGAATTATCAGTTCAAGATACGAAATCTCGTTTTTGGTATCTATTAAGGTCTAAGAAATTTTTACTCGGGTTTTTCAAAATAAGAATGAGTTCATAGATCTATTCTAAGATTTTTGTTGAATCATATATCTGATTTTAGTTTCACCTTTGCTAATTAGCTTATTTTCTAGTTATGAAAATTATTAAAGGTCACGTTGACAATTCGGGATTTTAATTTCCAAAATCTCTAAATCTTTTGAATAGAATATTAGTGAAATTTAATTATTTATTTAAGATCTAGATGCTTAGATATCAATCTATTTGTGATCTTATCATATCTTTTGTAATTCTAATGTTTGGTCTTTAGTCTATAATTTTATATCTTTCAGGTTCTAAAAATTATTCGTCTATTATTGTGACTTAAATTTAAGGTTAACTATGATTTGTTTATTAGACCATTGATCACTTTACTAAACGTCATGTTTTACTGTATATGAATTATTCCTACTAATTTGTTAATAACAACATATTTTATCTAGGCTACTTGATATTGTTATCATATTAAAAAAAAATAGTTTGAACACTATTGTTTCATTATTTAACAGACGTAGGATTCATTTTCTAAGTTTTGATCTTAAGGAAAAAAAAATTCAGTAACTTTATATTGACGATTGAGTTATCGTCGTTTTATAAATTATTTGTGATCATAGAAGTTACAGTTTGTGTTTTCAAAATTTTATTAGTAACGATTTTAATCTTTCTAATTATAATCAAATTCATTTATACTTTAACAATTTCAAATCGAGAAAAATTTAGAGTGATTGTTACTACTTGTTCTAAATATCCTATATGATTCTATATTACATTTTTAATATTTGTTAAAATTAGATTACGAAAAATTAGGGGATTACAAAGAGAGCATGGATAACGATGATAGAATCAAGTCGCATCTAGATTATGAGTTCTAGAATGAATGATTAAATGAAGCAAAGATAAGAAATAGCAAGAAGAATCTCAAAGACTTTGTTGGATAAAGGATTTTGATAAGCATTTGGAGATTAATTTAGAGCTAGAAATGAGGATGTTATGCACGATTTTGAAAGGGTCACATGATCAAGAACAAGTTCATAATGGGCAACATAAAGATTTAAACAAAAATTATGTCATTAAAATTTAGTTAGTTTTAGCAATAAAATCATTGAATTTGCCAATTGTTTTGGATATAGATTTATAATAGGATTAAGTCACTAAGTAACATGTCATTAATGTCATATAGTTTCCATTGTTAGTATATTATTTTGCTTTCTTCTTTTCTTTTTTTTTTTTTCCCATTTTCTAGTTTACATTGTGATAGGTAATTAATTGTTTAATTTATAATGGATAGTCTTTTTTTTGTCTTTAGTCATTAGGATATTGTTTGTGTTTTTTTTTTAAGTTTTCTTTTTCTGGTTCATAATTAATTGTTTTAAACTAGATACTATATGTTAAGAAAAAATCAATGTCCTGTAATAATAAAGTAATTTTTCCTCTTGCTTATGTGATAACAAATAATAATAGAAAAATAAACAATAAAAAAGAAACATCAGGATTTAATGTAGAAAACCCCAATTGGGGAAAAACCACAGGACTACAGCAAAATAATTCTTCCACTATCAACAATAATGGGATTACACAGTTTTTCTTCACTAGTAATTGTTATGAACGAATCAAACAAATAATAGCAAAAACAAGAAAGCACACACACAGATTTACGTGGAAAACCCAAATTGGGAAAAACCATGGGTAGAGGAGAGAGAATTCACTATATATCAAAAAAGAGTACAAGAGTGATGTTATATCAAACTGATTCACTCTCTCACAATTACAAACCCTAACAAAACATATATATGTGTGTATAAAGATAGCTAACACTAAAAGCCTAAATTATGACCCTTAAATATGTAATGAATGAATAATCAATGTATAATCAAATATTCATTCATTAACATTTAACAACGAAAAATGGTTATAGAAATCGAGTCGCAAACTCCAACAATAATACTACTGGATCACAAATCTTCACCACAACGGTGGATTTCAATTAGTAGAAAACACAAGCCACTTCTCTCTCTAGAACTTTCTTTAGGTTTTTCATAATAGCCAAAGTGATGCCCTAAAAGATAAAACAAGGAGTACTTATATGAAAACCAAAAGAAGGTTCGGACTCACATAAGTTGACACTTAAGACCGATAGCTTTATGGCCTTGATCCTCATTTGGACAACGTACATTGTTCCAAGTCTCCTTTGTTGCATAAATCTTCTTATTTTCCAAGTTTTCTTCTAAATAAATACAATATTTAAGATTTTCTCTACTATATATTACAAAGCCATATGTGTTGGATTCATAACCTATCACTATTCATTTTTTAGTACGAGTCTTTAGATATAAATAGGCTCTTTCTATGTGTTGGCAAGGTAGATTATTATTGATTTATTTTTTGAGAGAAATCCTCTCCTAGGATCAGTTTATATATACCATTGGTTTTAGATTTCATATTCCATCGGGTAAAGATTTGCTTATTGATTATTAGAATCCAGGATTTATGGTGGATTTCTTCACACTATTCTCATGCTATTCACTTTTCTTCTATGTATTATGTATCAATGGTAGACTCGTATTATACAAGTAATGAAATGATATATGTCTACATATAAGTAAGTGTTGTCTTTCTTTATAAATTGTTTACTCTTCACATTTTTTTTTTCAACTATTGTATATATTATAATTATTAAACAGAGAAATTGAATATAATCCATCCCAATAGAATTAATTTTACAATTTTGGGGAGATTTGGGAATTTCTATCAGCTTCTTGTAAACTCTCATAATTACTTTACGTCTGTTAAACTAAATCTCCATATTCCTCATTGAATATAACATATATTTCTAGTACAAACGAACTATTTCTATAATAAAAAAAAAAGAAACTATTTCTTTTGAAACTAAACCCGGTATATTCTAAGGAAAATCTCTTTTCAAGTGAATTTTTCTATTAAAAATTTTCTCTTAAGATGTTTTCATGTGTTTGGTTGCAATTTAAAAAATTGTGAAAAAGCTTTTTGATATTTTGCAATTAATTTAAGAAGAATGCCCTTGCTCCTTTTAAAAAGTGTAAATCATTTTTCTTTCTACAAAGTGTTAAAAGGTTTTCTAGGGAATATGTTTTTCATTTAAAATAGCATTTTTCAACTTTACAAACAAATCAAAATAAAGAAAATGCTAATATGAAAAACTTGTCCTAAATTGAAATCCAAAACTTATATTTGTTTCAATTTTAATGCATTGAGTTTCTACCTTTGTACGTATACCGGTCCGAGCACTTTGTGCATGCACAAGGCATAAGTCCGCTTACGGAATAATAATGGTATATTTGATCGGAGGAAATGCTTGGACGTTAAGCCGACATAAAAAAGTGTCAATCTGGTGATGTTTTCTTCTTTTGAACCCTATCTTAGTTCTGTGCTGAAAAACATGTCACTTTGAAAACAACAATTAAAAAAAAAAAAAAAAAAACAAATAGCAAAATGACCAGAAACCAACAAATCAAGTAACACCATATATGCAACGGAAACATGATATGCAAATTGTTTTTCATATTGGTGCTCATTTACATACTTTTGATTACACCCATGATCAATTAGTGAGTCATGATATCTCCATCAATTCTTCTGGAAAGCAATTCACATAGCGTTTAAATCGCTATATGTGATTTAGTTTTATGTTTATTTATCAAACAACATTACACATGAATCTATTCAAAATAGTAATTGATGGAGAAATGACACACAAGAAATTTTTTATTTACTCTTTATTCTAAAATACGATCTATTTATCATAGCTACACTTTTAAAAGCAACACTGCCCTAATCAATCTTGCGCTTTAATAATATAAATATTTCGACCAGAGGTTTGTCCTTAATGCTTGAAAGTACTTTGTGTTCTGCAAGTTTCTTCTTGAACCCTTTGAACAGCTCATTGATAATCCCACTTCCAAAGTGTGCCTTAAGCATCCCCTCCCAGCCAGCTCTAATGTGCATGACCACTGAATCAACGTTTATTGTCATGTTCCTTGGACGGTCTAATAATTCTAGATTCTCAATTGAAAAGTGTCGATTGTTCTTGATCATAAGCTCGAACTCAGGTAAAAGTGGATAGTAGACTGGCAAGTTGAAAGTGTCCAGTTTCTCTTTTTTAACCGAACCCTATAAAGACAATCACATGCACATATTATGTAGTGAAGGTAACACAACAAAATCTAAGTTCTAATTGGTCAAGATACATTAATGCTTCCCATTGAAGTTGTAATTAACTTTTCCATTTAAATGTTTAAAACTATTAGATCTGAGAAAAGCTTCGATAGCTATTACACAACATGTCACATGTAATATACATGTGGTGAGTAATTATTAATAATTTTATGACACATGATCAAATGGGTAGTAGTTACTTTAAAATCTATAACTACCTCATCCATGTGATAAAGTATAACCGATATTTATCTACTACATACATATATACATGGTGCATACTTTCCATTGGATATTTTCCCATTAGATCTAGTGCTCTCTCTCTCTCTCTCTATATATATATATATCTATGCGATAAATATCACGAATAATATATGAACTTTGACAAAATGTGCAATTAGAAAAATAAATTTTGAAATTGATCAATTTAATACTTGAAAGAACTTGATAAAAGTGGTGTTGGTGTACAAAAAAGTTTTATCATATACTAAATTGATTAATTTTAAAGTTTTTCGAGTACTAAATTGATTAATTTTAAAGTTTAGGTACCTAATTGCACATTTTATCAAAGTTTAGATATTATTCATGATATTAACCATAAATCTATATATATGCGCGCACACATAACTTAACTCTTCTATCGTTTAGAGGTTAGGATTCTAATTAAAAGGCATCGAGTGTGTCATTGAGTATACATAGATTACACACATTTCATGTAAAAGCTTTTGCCTATTAGATCTGGTATAGTCTCATATTTTACCAATCTTCCAACAGCGTAATTGAAAAAGTAACAATGAAGAACGTACCTTATTGACAAGATTCTTGAGAACAGATTCAAAAATAGTGACTAATGCATGGAATAAACCGTCATTACTGGCACCACCAACGAGGAGAGCCAAGAGCGCACCGGGGACAACTTCTTCAGCTCTTGCATTGAGAAATGTCTTCATATCCTTAGCGAATTGCCCCCTGTAAGCCTCTCTAACATCCTTAGGTGCATTTGTATGATAGATTCTTCCCTTGTTCCATGCCGGAGAAGCTCTATTTAGCAGTTCCTTTGGCACTTCCGACAGCCAGTGAAGTGCGTAGGATGAGTGGACAAAATGAAGGGAAGATTTTGGAAACAAGCGACCATAGAAAGAACCGGGTACTGCAGCAAGATGGAAGTCTTTCTCCAAAGGGATGGACTTAAAAAGTGTGTTGAAGTCATTTGAGGCTTGGTCATTAAGAAAGACTTGAAATTCAACAAGTTTTGATTCAATTCCACCATACTGACATTTTAGCTTAACATCAGACACAATAGTTTGAACAACGAAGAAGGTGTTTTCCCCAACAGAACAACCCAAATCCGCAATCCTAAATGTCTTTGAATGTGAGAGGAGCTGCTTCAAATCAAGCTTATTAGCTATTGCCTTATTGACCATAATGCTGGCAATATCTAAGCCTTTTCTCTGCAAGACAACCTTAACCTGGTTATTCCACTTTATGAAGAATAAGGCCATGCGTGCTCAAGAAAGGGCATTTTCAAAATGGGAGATTTCTTGTGGTTCATCTTTTCTTTTTCTTTTTTATTTTTTTTTTACATTTGGTGTTATTTTAATATCAATTTTAAATATTGCATTTCCCAAATATAAGACTCTAAGGATGAAATTATATTCATGTATATATTTTTTTTCGTGAAGAATTATATACCTGACATATTCTTACATAAAGTTAGATTTACTTATCTTTCATTCTTTTTTAGTTTATTAGAGAAAATTTTTCATTTTGTAATAAAATAAACTACATTTCTTAGAACTTCTTTTTCTTAAACTACACAAATTTTTGTAGGCTTATCACCATTGATTATGATAAGTTACAAAGAAGAACATTTTTCCATGCATCACCTTTGAAATCAAAATAGATCAAAAACAGTTAGGACATATACAGATTAAGGGTATGTTTGAAGTTTCTAATTTTCTTCTATATCTTATATGTATTTGATTTATATCTATAACTTATCTACAACTTATTTGTATTTGATCTGTTTGATTTGTCGATGAGCAAAAATATATTTTTTTATCTATATATGTTTATATATATATATATCTGTTTGAAAAAAAAAAAAAAAAAAGATGCTAAAACGACAAAAAACAAGCAGACCCTAAATGAAGATTAAAAATGAACGACACAACAATATAGAAATTAAAAAAAAAAAAAAAGGTTTTCAAGGATGTAAAAGTGCCCAAAAGAAACCTGCTCTGAACAGTTTTTAGAATAACTGTAGACGTCATCTCCTCCATTCATTGGGGCAAGCTTTGTACGAGACATCTTTGAATTTCCACCAAGAAGGATCCTTGTCCTATTACACTTTCATGTAATGAATATATGTGGTCGATGTTTTGTTGCAGAACCCATGCAAGTCAGTTTTAAAGAGTATCCCCTGCCGAAGCACGTTCAAAAAGTCTAAATGAGGAGATATTTGTCCTTCCAAAGTCAAGAGTGGAAGTAGAAGAAAATCCATGTTTTTCTTTTATTTGGTTACATTAAAGGGAAAAAAAATGAAGAGAGAATCCAAGATTTACTTAACTAAATTAGCCCATATTTTATACGAAGTCTTTTCCTTTTTTATTTTTTTTCTATAATATCTCGTTACTTTTGGTCATTTACTTCAATTTTTTCGTCCAATATGTTAGAAGAAGAAACAAAAATAATGCAAAACATTTTTCTGGTCACTTTCATTCAATCGGCCTTGATAAACACATGATGTCTTTCCATTTTCATTTGATTTCCTTGATTCCTTCATTTCCAACAATCCAAAAAACATTAATCACCATCGATAGTTCTATGGTTTCCTTTTTTTTTTTTTTTTTTCCCTTATAGATTGGTCCATCAAATATTTAATGGTTCAAATATATACATAACTGGGGACAGACGCAAAATTGTTGTTAAGGGGAGGCCGAGATTTCTCTTTTTTTAGTCCATGTTAGATTATTCATGTTATAAAGTTTTTTTTTTTTTTTTGGTAATTATAGTACATATCATGAGATATTATTTATTAATTTAGTTGGTTGAAATGAAATCAAATAAGAGAGAGAGAGAGAAAACATAATACATGAAAAATAATTACTAAATTCCTAATTAGGTAAAGTATTATATTTTCATGGATGTTTACAAATTTAGTAGAACATTGTATAGAAATTTAATTTTTTTTTTAGATGTCCTAAGAAAGGACTCATTATTTGTATTAGATAGTTGATGATAATGATCTATATTTAATGATTGATGGAAAAATGAATGGAGGGTTGAAGTACTCCTTTGAATTGTAATGCTTTGTCTCCATTTACATTCAACACAAGGTTGAATTTGTATGATAATAAAGTCATATAAATTTTTAATTGCAATTTGAAACTTTTTTGTGTTATTTTCTATACCAACCTTGCTCTTTTTAGAAATGTAAAAATAATATATGAAATTTTATAAAATACATTGTACATGTAATAAAAATTATAGGAGTCTTGAAACATTAAAAAAATTAACCTAATAAATTGCTTGAAAAAATCGTTTTGATAATTTATGAAATATTTCATTATTAACATTGAAGAATTTTATTATTTTAAATAGAAAAGATTACTAACATTTTAAAATACCAACAAATTAAACGTTAAAAAAAAATTTGGGTACTAAGCCCATTAAACTCTCTTATATTCCATAATATTTTACAATATCTAAGAAATTATAATAAAATATAATTAGATAAATTATCTAAATACCATTTCCATTTTTATTCTAATGAATTATGAATCAGTTTTATATAAAAAAATTATTTACAATTAAATGTTGCTAAGTAAAATTTAGAAACAGTTATTGTGCAATTACTTTGTAAACAAAAGACAGCATTTCCTTTCTTATTTAATGAATTATGATTAGTCTTATAAAAGAATTATTATAATTAAATGCTGCTGACTAAAATTTAGAAACAAGTGTTAGTAAAATTTACAAACAGCTATTGGCAATTGCTCGCAAACAAAAGACAAGACAAAACTGTGAAGAGGGGGATTCGACATCTTCCTGCTGCAGGGATTCGATCCCGTGACATGAAACATGAAAAACAAAGTACTTACCACTACACCACCACAAAATGCTTGAAAGTAGGTTACTTAGAATTTAATTTATTCTATAATCATTTCTCTTCATTATACCATTAGTATGTACATAACATTTTCAGGGGACTGAGCCCCCTGGCCCTCCCTTAGGTGCGTCTTACACACAACCATAATTACTCTTGATTGAAATACTTAATATATAATTATTATATTTATATTAATATTAGATAATTAACTAAATAGTCTTATTAATAGGAGCATGAAAGTTTCCATCTTGTGGTTCCTCCATTAACTTACAAAACTTTTAGAAAAGCTATGGCAACATGATATGGTATCCTTTGTTTGAATAAAACAAAGATAACCTACTTAGGCATGGTAAATGGGTCGTGTATGTGTGTGCCAACACTCGAAGGAAAAGGACCATAGCACGACCACGCACGGGTCGGCATGTGGCATGTGAAGCACACGAAATAAGTGGGCTCATGGCACACAAAGCACACAGGCTTTTTTTTTTTTTAATTAATATGAGAAATAGTGATTTATTTTTCTAATTTATTGTAAATTGTATTTAAATAAAAAATGTTTTGTTTTATTATTTTAATTGAATATATTTGTCTTCTTAAAAAAATATAATATATTTAGTATATTTTAATTTTTTGAATGATTTCAATTATATTACTTAACGTATAAACCACAAATTTTTTTAGGAAACAAAAAAATGAAATTATAAAACAATATATAATAGTAATTAACTTATATTAAATGTTAAACATGCTTACTTAATTTATTTAGAATAATAATAAATTATTAAATAAATGCATTGGAATTGAAAGAAAAATAAATTTTATTATAACATTTTTTAACCATAAAAAAATTACAAAAAGATTTAAAAATTTTCTTTAACCATATATACGCTCCTAGAAACCCCCTCCAAGTACAGCCGCAACCCATTGTTCTGTCCGTGTCTACTAATGTAGATTCAATGGTGACAATGACTCCCTCAATCCCAAGTCATTTTCCTCGGGCCACCATAATTGTGGGTCTGTCTGCTTCCTGCTAATAACATTGAACCAATCTTTTAAGCACACGCTTGCTTCAATGATGGCATCTTTTAGCCTATGGCGATGCGGTTCAAGTACTCATCCGTGTAATTTAAAAGCTAACTCTGATGAAACTATTGAAGCCCAAAAATCCAAAACATCACGTGTCAATATAGAAAGCACCAACATCATGTGCGTCCTCTTCTTCCACCAATTGAGAACATTGAAATCACCTCTCCACGTCAAGTTGCTGGACCTCATACATCAGCATGTTACTAAATATTTCCTAGGAAGCCACATGGCTGCTCTTAGCATCCTGAGCAATTCATTTACTCCTCTTTGACAAACCGCAGGATGAGTGACTGTTGGATTGTTATGGTTAAGGTGGCAATAGATTCGTCTGATCATGACATTGATATAAGTCTTTGAGAAAATTAGTTGCTACAGTATGAAGATAGTGGCCTTTGATTTTGATTAGATATACCAAGATTCTTATAGAATTCCTTGAGGAGTGCTTCAGTCGCACGAAAATCATATCGTGCAAGTAGCATTATTGCAATATAGAAAAGTAAGGGAAGAGGGACAAAATAATCTCGAACCTTACTAGCCATTGTTGACATAGCGGCGGCCAGATCAAATCGGAATTGTAGTTACTTAGCACGTCTAATATGTCAACCAGGTGGGGAAGTACCCAGTTGCTAGTAGGGAAAAGCAACTCGATACATGTTGTGTTGGGCTAAGAAATGCCTTCAAGACCTCTTTAGGTGCATACATTATTTGCCAATCCTGACTCTACAACAGACCAATGTTAGGATTAGAGAGATTGACTAAGGTATTGAATAAATGAGTTAGAGCTCTTTTGTACTTCATTTCCCATGAAGCATCTTGAACGTAGCATTGCACTTGGTTACACAATCAAGTACCTATAGCTTTTGCTCTAAATGGCGTGCCTTGACAAACTACATATCCACTTATTTAAATCTCCACAAAAAAAAAAAAAAAAAAAATAGTTGATTGCATATCTTATCTTTTCAATATGTATATCATGGCCACAAGCTCCAAGGCCTGCTTGCATTGCCAAATTTATAATATTGCATACATATTGGATGTGAATGAACTTTCCATCGCACATCGAATTTAATGACTGCTTCAGATAATGAATGGAAGCATTGTTGATTGATGCATTGTCGAACAATTTATTAAATATAGTCTATATCGTACGATTAGATGGCTTCTAGGATGTTATTTGCTATTGTCTCGCCGGTGTGTCTCTACTAGAATAGTTTGAAACCAATAATCTGCTTTTGGATTAACCACTGTTCATTTATTTAGTAAGCGATTATGCATATATAGCTAGATCGTATATCATTGATGGGAGATTTCCACATATTTGAGGTGAGGGAGACAATGCATAAGCAAAATCGAGTGCATTATTTAAACCGAAAGTAAACATTGTAAATCAGTGTATGATCTAAAAAATTACACGAACAACAAATTATTTTAGAGGATTATACCTATAAGAAAGGTTTGACAAAACCTCTCTCAGAACTTCAAGCCTTTTTGAGAAAAAGCTCATTGTGTCATTTTTAAAGTTTGTCAACCCACATGTTGGTATAGGGTTGCATGGCTCCCGTACTCCAACTATCAAATTTTTCATGATTGATTGCATGGAATGATATATTTGTAGCTACCATCTATTCCATTAGTTAGTCTCATGCATCTTGCTGATTGAATTGCTATGTTATGGGATCAAGACGCTCAGTATGGGCAATGTTATCATTTGTGGGGTCTCCACTACAAAATGGCCTTTGGACATGTGCTTTTATGTGTCGATTGAAGTGTCTCGTGTCATTGTGGGACCTACATGACTACTTATTGTCATAAGTTCGATGAAAAACATATTTAATAGGCTCTCCATTTAAAGAGGATTCTTCGGTTTCTATAAAATACTTCTAAATGGGTGTTGTCTTCTTCTTCGGACATCTCGAAGAACCGCTGGTCATGGTAGAGTCATTATTACTTTGCAATAGGAATGATTATTCGGTCGGGGAGAAATATCACCTACAAATAGAAAATAAATCACGTTTAATTGTGTAGTAATAAAAAAAAATTAAACTCAACGAAAAGTTACCCTCCATCATTCCCACTAGCCATAGAAGGTAGTCGTGTAACTATTGGTCAATATTGTAAATATGCCACTCCAGCTGCTTCTTGTTTGGGAATATATACTTGCATCGATGGTTAGGATATAGGTGCCGCATATTCAAGTTCCTCATCTGATTCATTAAGATAGTGAAACCATTCATATTGTTTCTAAATATCCATGAGTCATCGAACTTATTGAAGTTGGGAAAATTCTCTTGTTGTTGTTGTTTCCTTCCACATTGATAGATAAATGAAAAGTGAGAAAGTCAAGGATATCTGAATTAAAAATGGTGAAGGATTAACACACTTGCAGACAATAAGGATTGAAAATGCTTCAAAACGGGTGGGGTTACAGCTTGGTGCCATAGTCAATATATTTAACCATCACAGGTCGACATGCCCATCTACCATTTGTTCTTTTTTTTTAAGAAGTGCCCATGCCAGTCTATAAATACCTTCGGTGGCATAAGCACATTGATTATAGACCCTTCACTAGCACCTATTCATCTTTCACACAATCACACTTACACTTGCAAATTGCAATAGAAGTTGCTTCTACTATAATCTATAAAAAATGGAGTCTAGAAACTTCATGCCGTCGTACTAACACAACTGCATGACTGCTATTGGGAAAGAACACCTACCCCATCCTCATCCCCACCTTCTCTACCCAATCCTCACCCATGTGTTGATAGTGATATTGATATCCATTTGGCAACTCCAGTTATGAGAACATGGTTAAATCAGTGACACAACTTCACTAGCACCTTAAGTGCCACTACTTTGGTTGACTCATGGACCTTCCGAATGAGACATACGTCGATCTCTTCATATGTTTTATTTGAATGCCACAATAAACGATGTCACCAAAAATGTTAATATGGTTCCTTGGGTGATGGTGGAAACCAAACTAGAGCCTCTATCACTACTTACATATTTGGTCGTGTTCTTCAAATTAGCCCAGATTAACTCAATAGTCTATTCCATCAAAACACAAGAGTCAATTAGTTAAGTAAAATTTAGGATATGATCAATGCATTCTATTAGGCATTCGACTGAGCTAGTGCTCCAATATGTGTTAGTGAGCATCAAACTGACCACCTGAAGCACTAAAGCAAAAAGATCTCTTACCAATTTATAGACTAATCCATCTTATGATTGGCTACAATATATGTCCATGGGAAAAATCAAAAACATCTCTGTTGAAAACATCTTGATAATGATTGATTGTCGAGCATTAATGTCGGCCATTATATGATACAATGCATAAATTAGGTGCTCGAAAGAAATGATGCCCATCTTGCATGTGGTTACCTCATCGCACTCATTCTACAATCATGGAAATTTGACCTTTCAAATTACATGAAAGCATAAACAAAGTCTAAATTCACGAAGGCGATAAAGCAAGAAGGTTGGGTTTATCCGAAGCCAACCAATTTTTTAGAGATCAAGGTAGCGCAGCACAACCGGGAGATGGAAATGAGTTACATGAATAGAGCATTGATCTTAACTTGGATGATCTATCCCTCTCCTCTCATGGTATGATGAAGGAATGGGAGATGGACACAAACACGGACAATAGGAGGGTCAAGCTCAAACATAGCAACAATCCATTACATATAACATGGATGACATAATGGTTGGCTAGAGATGAATAACCAAGCTCCAATTAGAACATGGGAAATGCTCAAATCCAGGAGTACCTAGATGAACCAGTTCTTCAATTAACCAGGTTATCAATTAGTGTATCCTCCACCACCACCCCTATAACCATTATATCGGTCCTCGAGGGCACTGATGGTCAAGGTTGCCAACAAGGCATCCAATCATCATATTCGCACTACTTTTTCTAAAATTAAATTAATTACTTTTTTAAGTATCAATGTAAATAATAATGTAATGCATATTATTGTTAATTTAGTTAAAACTATTTCTTCATTAATCATCTCAATTTTATTTATGTTAAATGTATAATTTATCTATAACTAATTTGAATGATTATTTTAATTAAAATTCTAAAAACCATTGGGGAAAAACTGTGGTCAAAAATAATAAAAAAAACTAAATAAATTGTGCGAAACCAGACTCGATCAAAGGCATGCAAAATGGTAAGTGGAAGCACATGACACAGCATGCAAATAAATGGGCTAATATGGTACGACACCAAAAAAAAAAAAAAGTACCCAAGGCACAGCATGCAAGGCATACAAAAGCACGCTGCATGCAACAGTACAACACAACCCATTTACCATGCATAAACCTACTGGCTTGACATAAACTGATAATCGTGTAAATGCATGAGTTTAGAAAGGAAATATATAGTTATAGTAATTCTTTTTTTTTTTAATTAATATTCACGTTCTTGAAGTTTTTATCATACCTTTTTTTATCATACTTTTATAAGACAACTAGTCAGTGGTATCAAATCTATAAGTTAATTCAAAAATGGTGCCTAAACTATCACACAATATTCAATTGGGTATCTAGAGTTCCATTTGGAACAAATTGGTACCCAAACTTTTAGAAATAGTTCAATTAAACACCTGAGTTTGCTTTTGACAATTTGATACCTAAACAAATTTTTGTAAACTTTTTTCATACTTTATTGAACTTTCTTTAATTTGAATTTTAGGTGGATCAAATTGATTAAATGGAAGAAATCATGAAAAAGTAATCTTCATAAGCTTCAAAATTACTATTTAAGTGTTAGAATAGGATTAAAAATAAGAAAAAAGTAATAAATTTAGTAAAACCTAAAATTAGGACACATAGGCACAAATAAATATAAATGTTCAATTAGCTCTATCATGATGGTTATTATTATTTTAGGGGAAACAGATCAGTTTCTTGACTTACTGGAAGATTACTACGATGAATAATAAAAAAAAAATGAGCAAATGAGTAATCCAAATCTATCTCATTGTTTGTGTCTATAGTATAGTGCCACTAAATATGAAGATAATGAAAATGGAATTGAACGAGGGGATATGTGTATTGGTTGCCAACTCACTTTATTAAAAGTGATAACTCGTTACTTAATGATATATGCTTTATATTCTGTTGAGTGCTTGTAAATGAGTGATCGCATTAATAACAGGACCTAAAACTATATGACTTTATAATAAACTGTGACGCATTACATGATTTACATACTTGCATTTTGAGGTTCCATGCTATGTGTTAACACTTTGGATCTATGGATCTAGATGTAAATTTCTTAGTTCTACGCAAGGTTTCCATAGTTTTGCTTGGTTCCATTTGGAACTACTTGGTACACGAAGGACGTCACTTATGGTATCAACATGAATAGAGTAAACAATTGGTAGAGTTTATAGGTTCCAAGAGTAAGTTGAGATGAACTAAATTATTTTAAAGTATTTATTAAATGCATGCATATATATATATATATATATTTTATTCCTCCTTTCCTTGGTTCTTAATCTTTCCTAGGCATGGTTAACCTAAGCTAGTTCTTAATAACCTTGGTATGAGGGCATAAACTATACCCTGTTTGAATTTAGTTATGCAAACTTGTACGTGTTTCATATTTTTGAGTGTTATATTACACTTGCTTGTTAATTAAACTTGTGTGTTATTGCTTGACATGGGATATGATTTGATTACTTTACTGAGCTGTGGTTTTACTCGCACCCAAGGTTGTCAAACTCGTGATTCTATATAAAATCACTAGGGGGTTAGTAGAATCGAAACGTAGAAACGTAAGTTTCTACAACCTTTGCAAAATAACTTTGAAAAATTATAAAAATGCTTATAGAAGATGTAGAAAACATAAAATATAATGGATGTAAAAAAAAAAAGAAATTAAGTTTTTTTTTTACATAACTCTTGATTTATGATATAATGTATATTAAAAATAAGTGAATAGAATCAATTAATTCATTTTCTATTGTGTTTTGTTTGAAATAAGTGATAAATTAAAGGAGAATCAAATTTTTAACTTATTAAATGCTTAATTATATAAATGAAATGATAACTTTTGTAATAATGTAGAATAAAAATGTAGAATAGGGGTTTTCAGGGAAGGAGGGAAATGATAGAAAAAGTGTGTAGAACCAAATAGAAACGACAACAAGAAAGATACATTGTTATATTTCTAACAGTTTTATCTTGTAAACATACAGTTGTATTTTTTATATTTTAGCTCATTTCACTCAAATAGGTAGAATCGATAGATTCGGTTAAAATCGTAAGATTCTACCAAAATTACATGTAGAATCGGTTGAAATCGTAAGATTCTACCAAAAAAAGATCCTACCCACGAGTCAACTCGGAAGGCCCTTCTAAAATCGTAAACTCGTAGAATCGTACGGGTAAAATCGCGATTTTAACAACTATGCTCGCACCCTTATAGAGATTTTAGGTTCCAAGGCAGTCCTTGGCTCATGCCATCTAGGACTTTTGTGCGGGAACGAATTATAAAGCTATGGATTAAGGCTTAGAGAGAAATCTTAAAGAATAGAATATGGTTTATTATTGTTTTTTATATATTTTTTTTATCTTTATTATCTCAAGACCTTGGTCTGTATAATAAGTAGTGACTAAGAGTGATGCATGTGACTATATATACATATTTCTTACCGAAGCAACCTTGATCCTATTTTCATGTCACATTCCTTGGAGTAATTTATTAGATCAAGTGATTGTGATCTTTATTGATGTCCACTAAGGAAATCTTATGGCTTACTAAGGACATCAATTGGATTCATAACAACTTAACACCATTAGGATACCCTTTCGGGTGTGACATGGACTGACTGACAATAAGAAACTTCTAGTTCTTGGTTAACTAAATGATAGCATTTAAATAGACGTTTAACTACAAATATATATTTTACTTATACTAGAGCCTTTTTTTTTTTTTCAAATGGAATACCTATTATACCTAATTTACAGCTCTAAGCCCCAAATATACTTTTCCCATATCTAAACTAAACTCCTAGCCCTAAATCATCGTTGCCTATGCATCTTTATCCTAAGTTATGATTCCAAGTACTCACTTAATGCATCAACGCAAATTGCAAGCAACCGACTCAAATGAACTCTTTAGGGGTAGTAAGGTTTAAGATGCAATTGAAACAATAATATTCCCTTAGGTATAAGTGATAATATTGAATTTTATTTGTGTATTCTACAACAAATCAATTTGCTCAATATTTAATTGAAGTTGGGGATTGGAATTGCTTTTGGAAATTTATTTATTTATTTTTGTTTGATCAATATAGCAATGCTAAGACAGAAGATAAAAAAAGGTAAAAATGTGGAAACAGAGAATGATAATAAATAAGAAGCAGAGTGAAGATGAAAATAATACTCTCTCGCTTCAACATATGTCGGACGCTTGTATTAAGCTTTACATGAAATTAATACGTCAATTGTCGTCTCCATCATTTATAAAAGTAGACTGGATATCAATTCACATAGGGATTCTGTTAGATGTTGAACTGAGTTTTTTAACCATCCACTTTAAAATTTCAAATTAAAAAATAGGTAGCTATAAAATCTAAACCGAAAAGGTAACAAAATGAAACACCACGAACAATCTTTTATTTATTCTTTAAATAAGATTCATCCATCACAAGCAACTTTAGAAGCAGGACTACACTATTCAATCTTGCGCTTTAGTAGTACAAACAATCAATCGTAGGTTTTTCTTGATTTTTGAAAGTACATTGGATTCTGTAATTTTCTTCTTGAATCCTTCAAACAGCTCATTGATAATCTCATTTCCAAAGTGTGCCTTAAAGATCCCCTCCCAACCAGCTCTAAAGTGCATGACTACTCCATCAGCATTTATTGTCTCGCTCCGTGGACGGTTTTGTTCCAATTACTTAATTGAAAAGTGGCTATCATCTCTAGCTCTATAAAGGTGGACAATAGATTGGCAGGTTGAAAGTGTCCAGTTTCTCCTCTTCAACTGAACCCTTCAAAAAATCATGTGTACATATTATGTAACTAATGTAAAAATAAATAATAAATAAATAAGTTGTAATTGGCAAATGTTGCTGATGCATTCCATTGTATCGTCATTAAGTCTAGCATATAAAATTTAAAACTATAGAATATATGTCCCCATAATATATTGAAAAGAGTCTGAACAATCCAAGAGTATGATCGAATCAAGAATTCCAGTGAATTATGTTTGTAATGTAACATTAGAGCAATCCAAAAGTATTGAGTGAACAAATAAGAGCTCTCTACAAAGTAAAGCATCTATATTTCTAATCTACTTGACACGTCACAACATGAAGACTGTTGAGAGTACAAAAAAGTATAATATGTACAATAAAACTAATGTTTTCTATATATATATATATATATATATACACATGTATCTATTAACACGTTTAGGAATTTGATAAAAATGTATCAAGTGTCTCATAAAATAATGAAATTATAATTAATTTTAGATAATACCCATTTCATGTAAAAGCTTTCGGCCTATTAGATTTGGTGTAGTCTTATATTTTATTGATCTTTCCATAATATAATTGAAAAGGTAAAATTGAAGAACGTACCATACTGACAAGATTCCTGAAAACAGATTCTAAAATAGTGAGTACTTCACTGAATAAGCAGTCATTAGAGGTTCGAACAACAGGAATGAAAAGCATAAGCCCACCAGGGACAACTTCTTCTGCTCTAGCATTGAGAAATGTTTTCAAATCCTTAGCGAATTGCCTCCTATAAGCCTCCGCTACATCCTTTGGTGCATTTGTTGCATAGATTCTTCCTTTGTTCCATGATGTAGAAGCTTTATCTAGTAGTTGCTCTGGCACCTTTGACAGCCACTGAAGTGCATATGACGAATGGATGAAATGAAGTGAAGACTTTGGGAACAAGCGACCATGGAAAGAGCCAGGCACAGCAGCTAGATGGAAGTCTTTCTCCAAAGGTATAGACTTAAATAGCATGTTGAAGTCATTTGAGGCTTGGTCATTGAGAAAGACTTGAAATTCAAGAAGTTCAGAGTCAATTCCATCATGTTGACATTTTAGTTTAACAGCTGACGTGATAGTTTGAACAATGAAGAACGTGTTTGCCCCAACAGAACAACCTAAATCTGCAATCCTAAATGTTTCTGAATGTCAAAGGAACTGCTTCAAATCAAGCTTATTAGCTATTGCTTCTTTAACCATATTACTGGCAACATCTAAGCCTTTTTTCTGTAGAACAATCTTAAGCTCATTATTCTGAATTATGAAATACAAAGGCTAAGTGTACTAAGTAAAGAGCATTTTTAAGATGGGAGATTTACATTGATAATCAAAGCACAAGACAAATCCTCTAAATTTCCCTAAATTTAGCTTCTCAAAATGTTGCAATGTGATTTTAGTGATTGAAATTATAAGAAATAAAATGACTTCATAGTGATGTCACATGATATTTCAATAATTAATGTAATGTCAACCATGATTTGCAAATTTAAGAAAATTGAGAAACAAAAAACACTCCATTTCTAAACCCTTTTTTTGTTGCAAACCTATTTTTTATGTCTATCCACAAGTCCTGAAAGCAACTACAAATAATGCCTATTACTTTTCTATTCTATTCTTCAATAATCAAAACTTTATTCCTACTTTATTCTATTTAGTAAACCAAACATTTATAACAATCATCTTTACCATGATAATCATAAGATAGTAAAAGACAAGTCATCTAATTATCAGCCTAATAGATTGAGATAAGATGGTTTTCTAAACACTAGAATTTCAAACAGATACATATCAAACACGACGTAATGAATGAAGATAAATACAGACAAAGAAATGGGAAAAAAATTCCCAGAAGACTTTCGAGCATATGAAAGTAGGCAAAAGGGTACATGTGTCTATTCAACGGGGCAATCAGAATTGTAGACATCTTTGGTCAACTCCCACAATGGAAGACCATTGTTGGATCATATCGTGTGTAACGAATATGTGTGTGTAAGACCCCTTTATTATCATTTATTCATTTTGGCATTATTTTTAAGTCATGCATTTACAAAAAGTTAATAAAAAATAAAATAAAATAAAATGTTAGTAGGCTTATACTATACCCCTTGTAAAATTAAATTCCTATAAATGAAATTTGGTGAAATAATATATTCACCTATAATACATTTATTGTTTTAATCTAACAAAAATTTATACTCCCATTGTATTAAAAATAAATATTCTCAACATTTTTTCTCAAAATATTACATGAGTTCTTACTTCTTAGTTCTCATTTCTTAATAATCATCTTTACCATGATTCGGATCAACAATAGAAAAGACAATTTATTGAATCATGTTTACAATCGATATAATTATAAAAAAAAAAAATTAAAGCAGATAGTTTTTTCAAAGATCGGAATTCATATAAATCAAGATTAAAACATAAAAAATATAGATAGGATAGATATGATGGCCAAATAAAAGATAGGATAGAGATACTGGTATAGACGAAGGAAAAAAGATCCAAAAGATCTGATTTATCTATGGAGCTTCAAAGTTTTCAAGTTTATAAAATTGTATGCCAAAGTGTACCTGCATATATGAGTTTTTGGAATAACTGTAGACACCATCTCCCCCATTCATTGGGGCAATCTGTGCAGTAGACATCTTCTTTCAATTCCCATTAACAACGATCTTTTCTGTATCACACCTTGCATGTAATGAATATATATATATATATAGAGAGAGAGAGAGAGATAGAAGTCAAAGCATCTAATTTCTATTGCAATTTGCAAAGTCCAACAAAGTCTGCTGAAGTAGGGGCTAGGTAGTCCAAAACGATGATGTTTTTATGGTTTCCCCAATATAGATAGTCAAAACAACCGGCTAGTCAACATTATCCCATGCAGAACTTTTTGTACAGATAAAATCAAGGTAACATGCCGACCCCACAAAGCAACCTAGATTTAAAAGTCCAAATGAAAGTGGAAATCGATAAAACTAGAGAGATATCGATCAAAACTATTCATTCTTAAATTATAAATATGGAAAAATGCATGGAAATTGGTGTAATTTTGTTAAGTTATTCTTATGAACTATGTTCACTAAATCGGACATAAAAAGTCTCCCTTTAGTGCTAATTACTTCTTTCCTACGTTTGTGAGTTGTGTATAGAATAGCTTTTTGTTTGTTTTTCTATTTTCAGTAGTATAAATAGCTTTTTTATACAAGACAGTGACTTATTTACCAAATAAAATTATGCTTATTCCTTTTTCTCTCTCTTCTTTCTTCTCTGTTTCTTTCGTTCGTTTTTCCTTCTTCGAATCAGACGTGATCAATAATGGATTCGAGCACTTCCTTTTAATTCAACAATGGATTCGAGCATTTCCTTTTAAAGCCTTTAGTCTCACAAGTTGAGACTTGATTACTTAACCATCAAATTGAACATCGAACAGGTCTCCTTATTGAAGGAACGTTAAACATGTAGAGGAGTCCAAATTCCATAAAAAGCACCATATGCAGCATATTGTTAAAAGAGCCATAAAAGAACATCCTAGGGTTTGTTTGGATTGTCCAATTTTCATCTATACTAATATGTATTTGTATTTTATTTGTATCTTATATGTATTTGATTTTTTTGTCTTTTTATGAGTAAAAATATTTGCATTTTATCTGTATTTATTTCTTGACAAATATCTATTTCAAGTGGACAAAAATAAGATGTCAAGTTCACAAGAAAATGATGAAACCAATTGAAATAAACCATGCTAGACGTATGAATGTTGAAACTTGCGGACCTTATTGGGAGCCAATATAAATATGCCTCAAATGCATATAAATCAAAAGGGACTTTGCTAGGTATCATCTGATTTCATTATCATGCCAATTACTCAGTTTGTGTAATCTCGAAACAATTCTGGAGACATGAGGCCCATCCATAGACTATTTGACAAGCTACATCTGATGGGGGACATAAAGATAGAACCCAGTTGATTACCATCAACATTGAACTCACAAATAAGGTCATAGGAACATTTAAGATGCTTAGAGTCACTGTGTTCTTATTCATGTCTAAGAAAATATACCAACGCAAAGAATTCACTCATCTTATTTTTGCAAAAGCTCAGCCTTACGTTATAATAAAGAAACTCCACTAAGTGTTAATCATTTCATACCGATATTATAGATGGTGTTCCTTCATTTGTCAATTAGTTCCCATGGAACCGAACGGAACAAAGATAACCTTGCGTAGAACTAGGAACATTTCATCTAGAAAAATTAAACCTTACCAGAGAATCAAAATACTAAAATGTAGCAGAATGTCACACCTTTTATACAATAAATGCAAATTGTGCAATGCATGACCATCTAAATATATAGTCAAACAATATCAAGTCAGATTCTCAAGCGATCAGACAATTTATAGACAAACATTAATATGCTTCATACATTAATTACAACATAAAGTAATTGTCACTTTCAACATGATGTTTTGGCAACCAAACATACACTAAATTAAAGCTTATACAAATTATTTTTAAAAACGTTATTTTTTCTGTTTATCCAAAACATTTCATAAAGGGAACTCAATCTTTTTTTCCCTCTTAAAATTGAAAAAAAAAATTTTAAAGTCAGCCTATATGACTTTCCTATTGTCGCTTTCAATATGATACTTTGGCAACCAAACATACACCAAGCATCATGCGATATACCCAACCCCACATGCATAACAGTATTAATATATTATTACATATGCAACTATACTACAAGCACAAGTAATATGATAAGGTCAAAGTTACTCACCTATCATCCTTGCTTAATCATCATAATAGTCTACTGAAGAGTTCCAAGAACTGATATGTTTCTCCTAGAAAATGAGATAACAGATATCCATTATTACACTATTATTCATAATGCTTTCGGTTGCAGTTTTTATGTCTTAAATTTAAGCTCCACTATTTTTTATTCATCTTACTTTCCTAGGTAGGTGTTTTGAATTTTATAAGAGTTAGCTTTCTCTGATAACATCATAAAATTCGTTTAAACTTATTTCTAAGAGCAGTCTTCCTAAAAATCATAGATACTAATTTTAGTCACATCATCTTAGAGTAGGCCTGTTATATTCATTTTAACTTCGATTTAGCATATAAATAGGTATTGGAAGTTTATTGAACGTAATTTTCAATTATTTAGTTTAATAATTTTATTTTGTATATTTTCACGTACATCACTCTAGGGATCCAAAATGTCCTTATAATGTATGTTATTCTTCTTTTATATTTCAAGTTTACAGCATTTTTTTTTTTTTTTTTTTGCATCTATCAATAAGTTTTAGTGATAAAACTCATGTTAAGTTCTTTGATCAATACTTGGTCAAATTTGTTATAGTTTATTTTCATTTTGTTTCTTTGGTCTTAATTTAAGTATATCTTTAATTAACATAATCATATTAACCAATATTTCTTTGATTTTTCTTAATTTAGACTTTACACCATTATTGTCTTATATAAGCCAAACTCATGCTTATAATTTCAGGAGTAATTCTAAGTTTAATCTTTTAATTACAACATATATCATCATATCAGCTATTGCATTCTTAAATTATATCAATTTAGTTTTAGAAATTCTATTTTTCCTAAGTTCCTAGGGTAGAGAGGTATATGTGCATTTTTATATTTCTAATTTTATTTCATTTGTAAACTTAAGCACATAAATAATTACTTGAAACTTAAATAATCATAAAGCTATATTATTTATCAAATTCAACATAAGTTTCCTTGCATATATTTATAAACATATATCTCAATCACTTATTTTAGTAACTTAATCTATTTAAACCTAGTTAGTTGAATTATAACACTTAACATAAAGTTAGCATAAAGATAATGTAATTTTCTTTAAAATTTCTATGAGATCGAGTCACATACTTATATATATTATATTAAAATTTAAACATTAATTCCTCAATTTAATTACATGATCAACTATCTCTAATTAAGGTAATTGTGAATCTATATTATTTATTAAATATAAATATGATTTTCATTTAAGATAAAAAAGTTTGCATGGTTCTCTACATAGCTTGTGTACTACATAGTTTGTGTAGGAGGTCATGTAGAAACTCAAACATATTGAGGAAAAAATGAAGTAATAGTAATAATGAAAATAAACAAGTATCAACTATAAACACACATAAATATTAAGGATTCACGCATATAAGTTGTAACGCCTAAACAGAAAGCGTTATTAGCCTACCACATGTCTTCACTAGATATGGACATGCTAAGGGTATTATTCTACTAATCCATAGTTGTAAAAATCCATATAACATCAATATCTCACATATAAGGGTACATTTAAAAAACATTATAAAATAACAGAACTTTGAACATTTTAGTTAGCATAAACCAAAAGCCAACTTAATGTAAACTTAAAACATCATAAGAAAAAGTCTCATAAAATATTTTCAAAATCATAAAAACCATATAAAACTTCATAAGATCTTCAACTTTGTCTATCTCTAAACCAATAAAGCTAATAATCAGTAGGATTGTCAGCTCCACTTTTGTCATCTCCATAATCCACATATACATCATAGCTGGACAGATAAAAAACTACTGGATCATCACCTGTTCCTGCAAAATAAAAAGACTGAGCTCAAAGGCTAGTATGCCAAACCACAGTCACATGCGCATGAACAAGCATCATACAAATTTCACATGCAACTTAATAACTTATGCAAAAACACAAGTTATTATCTTTTATTAGCCAGGCATATAACATAGTTAAGAACTATTTGCAACTACTCTTATGCCTCGTATCACTCCTAAATTACTAGAATCATCTGTGCACAACTCCACTAGGGCTAACGACACACATAGATCATTAGGATGCCGTCCTAGTGACACGACACTCCTAGTCTACTAAACCCAACCAAAGACAAGCAGCAAATCAATTAAAACCAGATAACATTAAGTCAGTTTACAAATACTAAGCCTATAATCACAATCAACAAGAAAGGTAAGGTTGTACCTAAAAAAATGTTTAGGAATAGAAAACCTAGCTTCACTAAAATTACTTGATCACATGAAGAAAGCCATCTCAAATCCATTTTGACAAAATAAACATATTCCTATTATCATCGAAACCCTAAACTAAAAAGAACTAAAAATCATAGATTTATACACACCTTCCTTTTTTTCATTGTAAAAATCACAGAATCTTCAACATCAGAATTAATGCTTCTCCAAAATTTCTCTAAGAACCTGATTCCCTTCATTATCAATAAGAACATTTAGAAAAGATGATTCTTTTGGATTGCTAAATGATTAAAAAGGATCAATCTTACCTAATTCTTGATTCTTATTCTTCCTTAAAACAAGATCATAGGTTAGAGAGTTTTTAAGGGTTTTCTACAACTTAGGAAAGGTTTTAGAAAAGAAAAATAAGAATAGGGTTATCAAGAGAACATGGAAATCCTTACAAATTCTATATCTAAGGCTGAAACAAAGGCTGGTGGCCTAAAATTCAAAAGACGAAACTATGGCCATAATAGCTAGCACCAATGCCAATGGCATACAAGGCAAGGCTAGGGACGTAAATGCCAAGACCAATGGCCTACAAGGCGGTGTACAGTTATGTCTTCTTATCCTTAATCAAGTGTCTGTTATTCAACAAAATATATACATATTAGGGTAGACCACAAAACCCTTTTATTAATCAATATATACCTTTTGCTCTTCATTATAATTTATTTATGTTTATATTACATAAGTAATATTTAATCTAAGTGAAGTTATTGATGTGTATTATATGTGTTTAAAATGGTGCGTGGAGAATAAATAAAAAGGATAAAGAAATAGAATAAAATTAATTTTATACATATGCTTGTTCACAAGGATATATATACATATATACAAGATATATGCATTTAACATCAAGTATGTTAAAAAAAAATCAAGAGTGCAAACTGAGTCCTCAGAGAGCTAGGATGAGGATGCCCACGGAGTGCTTAGCGAATACATACGGACTGCTCAGTGAGTTAAGCATAGGTGTGCTTTATGTGTGTGTTGGGTGTGTAATCATGGGGCGTCTTTAGAGCGCCCATGGGACTGGTGTGGGGCGCTTTTTATGGTGGGCTTGGAGCACTCATAGAGAGCATATAGTGCCTATGGAGCGCTTTCTTGAGCGCTTACTGAGTGCTTGTGTGTGCATGTTTGTAACAAAATTTGACAGCACTTAATGATTTTTTGTTTTCTCAATATCTTGCTCATTTTTAATCTAATTTCAAAGTACAAATAGTCGATTTGATAGCACTCTTCAACTACTTTCTAGTAGTGGTATTGTTTTTAAGAAAAAAAACGTATAAGATGTTCAAATTTATAAAACATGTCTGTAAATTTTGGGAAAAAAAATGGCAACTTTAACTAAAATTTGTTTTTATGATATCTAACTCATTACTGCTCAGACTCAGCCTTCTCTTGTACCATTCTAACCTACAAAGAGAAATAAATAATAAGCAAATTATTAGTAACATGAGTTCAAAGCAATATGCTCAACTCTTCATTCCATGTCATAGACATAATAAAAGAGAGTAGTTCAATGTCTCTAAGCCACACAAAAGCTAAAATCATCTAAACCTAAACCTTTAAAAGTAATTCATCCCAACTCCAGTATTATAATATGACAACATCAAAAATAAATAAATAAATGAAAAACAAAAAGAACAAAGCTCTACATTACATGTAACATTAATTCTTGAGAAGCCAATTCCAAAAATCTAGTCTACTTAAACCTCTTCATAGGAAAAATATAGTGTTTCTCCTGGAATTTAGAGCTTACCAATAATTGTTTCTGTCGTATTATTTTTTTATAATGAGTAAAAAGTTCAATCAAGCTTAATATACCCTTTCCATATATAAGAAAGCATTATCATCAATTTGAAGATGGTATAGCTACGCCATATCGGGAGATAGAGCCCTACAAGTAAGATCATGGGTGCGCCAATATAACCAACTCTATAATTTCTTACTCTTCTTGTAACCTTTTTGTATCAAACATTTATTCTTGCAACATAGAAGTATGCATAATATAATTTGTGAATGTTTCATAATATTCATCTGAATGGAGTATTCCCTACATACCATAGAGCATTTCCATTCACGTTATTGTTATTTCTAGTCTTTTTTATCTATCTACCTATAAAACAAAAGTAGTTTTGATTGTAGTTAACAAATACAATCCAAAACATACTCCAACAGCAATGGTGCACAACACACAAATCATACATACCCAAATAACATTAATAATATTATATTAGTCCAATAATAAGACAAACACAGTTTACAAAATATATAAATGATGAGTAAATAAACCCAACTTAAATTAGTCATGATAGATTAACTTGGTTGTAATAATTCCACATATAATATTCCTTATCATTTCTAAACTTACATGTTTTCCCTGAGTTATATTATTGACTCAGTCGGTAGAGTTGCTCCTATGCCGATGAAGCTCTTCAAACAAGTCAATTTCCCCTAATTTTGAAAATTGCACAATAATTGTATAAAATAAATGTGGGAAATTTAAAAAAAAAATTTCTTGCTATCATGATTGACACATGTTAACACAAATTAAAAATAAACTTACTTATTAACATACACGTTTCTCTTTATGGCTCATGAAGGACATACTTCCTCCTGTATGGGGATAGGATAATTTATCACTATTTTTCTTATTAATCTCCGAACGAGTCTTGATAAATAGATGCAAAAAAAAAAAAAAAAAAGAAAACCTTAGTGATACATGTCACATTACTAATGTAAATAAAACACTAGGATTACCTTGTCCATAACGTCATTGTCAAAGTAATCACATAAAGCTATCTAATGTACTGGTCGATGTCGTATACTATCTGACACATTTTGTCGAGCCAGCTGGCCTCCTCCCATAGCTTTATAATAGGTCTTGTAGTTACGTTGAAACAAAGAATAAACTCTTCCTGCCACTAATTTAGACAACCCTACCAATGTTAGCTTTTAGCCTAGTTTTGTGCTTCAAACTTTTCCTATTATATTACAAAATTCAAAGCCATTATATTAAACATCATACAGTGTTAGTTCTGTACTTCATATAAATGGAACATTCAAAAGGACTAACATAAAGACACTGTTATATTACTTACCATGACTTTTCTAATAGTCATGTTTCTTATATCTGGCATCGATAACCATGCTAGCCCATTATCACTATGAATGGCTGGAACATCTTGTTGTATTTGCAATTTAAACTCCATAGACAAGATGTGCATGAAGTCTCTCGTAATAGTTTCATTGCCTTTCTCATCAATCTCCATGCCAAGTTGAGGCCAGTGACCATTCTTACGGTAATAATCATGACAAAACACATTTATATGCACCATGAACTTTCTTTTGCTCCCTAGGGCGGTCAAGCTGCTAAAGGGAAACCTCATCACCATTATGGTCAATGGAAGCATCATTGTTCTCAACAGCATCTATAATCATCATCATTAAGACCCTAATCTTGGTGTTGATCATAGTGGCCCGTATTTAACAAGTTCATATAAATGGGTGGGCCATCCATCCTGTATTAAAATGAAATAAATATCATGAGTTGATAATAGAAAAGAATAAAAACAACAAAAAAAATCATATGAAAAAGAATACCGAGTATGAGTTAATCGCCTACTTCTCCATCTGTACTATTCTTGTTATGGTCTACTATGGTTGTATTTTCACCTGGAGTAGGTAGTCGAGCAAGAGTACCTAAATCAATAAATATACGATTAATTGGAATTATCTAAGGTACACTTATATCTTATTGGAGCGCTTCATCCGGTTGTGGTTGATCTATTATATCATCTTCGAAATCATCATTTATTTGAAATAATGCTCGATTGAACAAGTATCGATGGTTGACCTTTTGAACAACTTTCCAATCGCCACTACGCTTCTTTAGGTCTGTCAAGTAAATTACTTGCTGACAAATATCAACAAGCACATATGGGTCATTGTCATACCATGTGCAACTAGTGTTTATGCTTATCATATCCTCATTTATGCTCTTTGGTTGGTGATGATGTGTGTTAAACCATTTGTATTTAAAGAGGAACACTTATCATATTTCATTTAGCAAGAAATATGAATGACCGACGAAGCTTGGTCTTCAGTGGGAAACATAATTTATAATTTGTGGTGTTGAGAAACCTCCATGATTTTTATTCCATATGCCACATTTAAATAACGGGAATAGAGGAAACATGGTTTCATATTACATCTAAACTCTATCATTAGATTAAGAAAAGAACTATAGAACATTGACAAAATATACCTCCTCATGAATTTTTATCAATTTTAAAACATGGAGCTTTGTACCCCTCATTTTCTTCATATGTTAAATATATGTTAAGCACTATCAAGGACAAAATGAAGGAATATGCAGAACCAAAAATTATGAATAGAAGCTAAGTTTTTTTATGAATGAACCATCCATTTTAATGATGCTGGAAATATGTAGATAAATACTCATTTATCTTGTAGGCCCATGACCATTAGATTCGAGGTTTGTTAGACATAAATCTTGATAATCACTGCTTTAGTAGACTGTTGATATATCTACATGCAAAACTCTACTTAGAACAATGTATGATTGGCCTTTTTCTCCAACATATATAATGTTAATAGTGACCTACTACTAGATAAACTAATAAATATATTAATAGGAAAATTCTTCTATATCTTTCAATTTGTAAATTATTACGTCCGGTTCATATAAAGCATATTAGAGCAAAATACATATAATATAAATATACATACAGTATTTGCTCTAATAGAATCTAGATAGAGGTTAATGTTAGAATTTTTTCCCTTTTAAGTACTTATGTTATATTTGGTTTGTTGGAGTGGAATAGGACCCAGAAGGAACAATAATTAGCCTAATAATATTTTCTTCTATAATTACGGTTGTTCTTGAAATAAAATTTACATTTTGTGAGCAATAGTAACTTCTTTAGCTAAGAGAATGAGTTTGAATTCCTTATCTATTAAACATATCATAAAATAGATATTACATATGCTATAACATCTTGCAAACCAAATAAAGGAATAACTATACCACAATAATAAAGGTAAAAGAACAATTTCATTCTAGCAATCAAATATACCTTAGTGAGATGCAAGAGATTGGAAATGGAGGATTTTTAAAAGAGATATTATGCAGTGAAATTACATGCTTTCCAAGTAATCTCATGTTTTTCGTAAATGATATAAATCTACAGTAAAAGGGAAAAAAGAAAAAGGGCGCTGCTTAGCTTAAAACTTTACATGTAATGGTCTAAAATACAAGATGTTCATTTACAAATATTACTATATATGATCAATAAGGCAGAGATCATTATGTCAAGAGCTCCGTCCAACACCCTGGAGAAAATCAAAAGTGTTGAAACCAGCACGTTCATATGACCGTGTCATGGGCGAGTATTCATGAGAACCGTAACACTGTTCCTCTCAGTCCTTAAATTTTAAAATCATGTGCTACGAGAGAACAAGGGTATCACATGCTTTCTAATTCTAAACCAGGGGCTATATGTTTTCGTCTAACTAGGGGCTATGCCGATTTTGGGTTGCGTAGTACGAGTTTTATTTTTTTTTTTCGCTTATTATTTAAAAGTAGCGTCTAGCAAAATATCGATATATGTGTACATACAATACAAGGCCTGTCAATTGAGGCATCCAAAAAGGAATATAACTTATTTCATTAATTACTATTGTCTCGTAATTAGTTTAAACTAAAAAAAATAATTACAAAAACCTTATCTATTTTGACCTATTTACAAACATATAACCTCTCTTAATTTTTTAACAAATAAATTATCTAAATTCTACTTAAAAGTGTCAATATTATTTAATAATTTTAAAAGTCTTAAAGAAATTATTTTCACATTTTTTTACAACTTTCTCACTTTTAAAAATAATTTTTAAATATTTTATTTATTTAATTTTATTTAGTAAATTTTTTATTATATTAATATGCTTAAACCAATAAGATACTAACATATATTATTCTAATAGTAATCAATTACATTGATACTTTGGCATGAAAATCATATCACCTATTTGTCAAAAAAAAAAAAAACATAATTTATGTTTTTGCAAATCAATTAAAACACATGTAACCAAAAAAAAAAAAAAAAAGGACACCGTATTCGCAGCTTTCTGAAGTTACATTACTTAGAGAAATTATTGTTTTATTAAAGATTTTGTCTATTAACCAGTCCAAAAATACTTAAATATTTTTTAAGGGAAGTATTAGCTACTTCTAATCTAGAATGCTGAAGAGTGAAACCACAGTAAGTACGTTAGAATCACTAAAGAAAACTGGTTATATACATCACAAACTCAATTGAGGTGGAGAAATGAAGCAATGATAATTAAAAATCCCCTCCCTATTTCTGAAGCTACCGCATTACATTGAGCACTTATTCACTAAATCGAACCTTAATTATCCTTCTTAGTGGCCGATCCTATACTCCTAGTACCGACGCGTCGTCAAACAAACTCCTAAGCCGAGGAAAATAGATTGGGCTTACATGACTTGTAACATCCCATGTCCCCGGAGACGGACCTATGCTACACACCATTGCATCTCTAGGGAGCTCACGATGGTCGTCTCTGTCTTTGTTATCACCGCCAATAGCAAAATCGTAATCAACTTCTTGATACGCAATCTCATGGAAAACCGTAGACAAAACATTGGGAGATAGGCTGAAATTTTTTATAATCTCCCTACAAGTAGTTATATTTTTCTTCTGCAGAGGAAGAATGCCACATTTTATCACCTTCAACCGGTCATCATGCAACATCCTCACTGAAACATCAATACGCTCATCTATAATTTCCTCCCACTTTGTATCATGTGGAAACAAGTTAAGGGGCACAAAACCCATCCACAAGCAATTTGGCACGATAAATCTGATGGGGCAACAAAAGCTAGGACCCAACCGATTTCCGCCAACATTAAACTCACAAATAAGGTGATTTGGGTCACTTCGTTCTTGTTCTTGTCTAAGAAAGGTAACACATACAATGAATCCACACACCTTATATTTGAAATCTGGGTCTCTATGCGGAAGCTCAACAAGGATCCATCCTTCTGGTAAATAATCCACCTTGGAATTTCACTGTTTGGAGCAACAACATATGTTCTTCCAAATCCATCTCCGATCACTAAACAAGCCATGACAAAACCAAAAAGTGACAGAAAGTATTTTATGGCTGATGGAACTTCTAAAATTCCATCGAGAATCTCCAAGCAATTAAGCAAAGTGAAATTTGATTCATTTTCAGTGAATATCATGTACATGTTTGAAATACTGTTTAGTTTCATGCAGTTGTGAACCTCCACAAGTGCTATCCTTTCTGGGAGCCTTGGTAATGCTTGAAGATTCTCACAATGATTTAGCTTGAGACTTTCGAGCCGGGGAATTTGATAGATGCTTTCAGGAATAGTAAAAAAATTGTTATGGCTCAAGTCTAGGTTTTCTAGGGAAGACAAACAACCAAGGTCATTAGGTATTCCTCCTTCTTGCAGATGACAACCACTCATATCTAATTCTCTTAAAAAGGACAACCTGGATATTGAAGGTAAAAACATACCCCTTGAAGTTTGAGCTTTACGAAACATAAAAATCGTCGCATTCCTCTACATCCACGGCAAGATAATTTCTTGAGGTTCTTTAAGTTACTCAAGCTGGGGGTAGATGTGCAATAGCAGTTCCACTTACATCAAGCTCCAAACATTCTAAGCTGCAAATGCTATCGGTAGCTTTTCAAGATTTGAGCAACCGAAGAGATGAAAACGTTAAGAGATCTCAGACTGCCAATGCTGGGCGGAAGCTTTCTAAGATTTTTGCAAAACTCAAGTCAGAAGCTTGAGATTATGAAGGACTCCTATACTAGGATGAATCTGAGACAATTTATTACAACTTCTCAGAACCAGCTTCTCTAGATTTGGGATTGTCGTGAAATCTGGAGTCTCTTTCAAATATCCGGAACCACTCAAATCAACGTGCTTTAACTTCGTGAAAATCTGTAATTAAGCAAATCAATTAATATACTTGTTTTTAAGAAATGAATCTCTAGAAAATTATAAAAAAACTAATCATTAGTATCGCTATATTGTCATTGCTAGTTAAGGATGTAAGTTTTTACAGGTCCTAACAATATTTTTATAGTTTTAAATAAATTAATAACATTAATAAAATTTAATGTGATATTCATAAAAAATATAGAATATTTTTTTTTAGAAGAAATTTAGGTGTAGGTCCTAAATACTTGGTTTGTCATCTTAAGTTCGGAGACAAAATGGCTAGCAACCTCTAAATTTGGGGTAGCTAGCAAGTGGCCAAAAACTTGTCTGCTTTCATAGAAAATAAAGTAGGGAGATGAGATTATATCAAAGAACAAATTTCTATTTACATAACATCTTGATATATACAATATATAAATCGATAACTTTGGAAGCATAAAAATTAGGCAAAAGAATGTTTTGAAAAGTTATAGATGAAAACAGAAGACCAAAGCTCCTATTCCGATCCATTAACAGCAACTACCAAAATCAAAAATCCACAACAGACATAAATCAATCAACTACCAAAATGAGTTATGCAAGTAAACAATAATTCAAAAAAAAAAAAAAATAAAGAAAGAGAGGATGAAGACCCAAAAAAAAAAAAAAAAAAAAAAAAAAATCCTACCAACCTTAGATGGTAAACAGTTCCTTCCACCCACCCAAACCACCCCCCCCCCCCCCCCCCTTTTTTTTTTTTTTTTTGTTTACTTTTCCCTTTATCCAAAATGATGCATATGAAATATGATTACCTTTTTACACCTCCATAGCTGTTTAAGATCACTGTAACGCAAATTAAGTTCATATATGCTCTCTGCAGAAAATTTGCAGGAAGACAGCTTGAAGGGAAGTGATCCATTGTCAGTAGCCGCAATTTATTTGAGAGATAATTAAGTTTAGATGAGAAGTATGCATCTCGAATCACAAGCAATCTTAGTCATCTTATGAAAGCAGTCTACATTCAAGACTGCTTTTCTGTTTTTCCACATTTTAAGACGATGCCTTCAATCCTTTCTGTGCCCTTATATTGAGAAACACGTTAGGAAACAAATAATACATAATTCCAATTAAATCTAAAATTACTCACTCAACTTTTTCTTGTGCTACCAAATCACTTACCGTGTTACATGTCATGATATGGTCTAAATCCTCAAATCGCCACAGCTACTTCGCTTTCCAGGCTCTTTCGATGATTCTTGTCTAACAATTTCCCAAGCCATTTCTTGTAAGAGATCATGCATCATGAAATTGTTGTTAATGATAGTGAGAAGTGATCTTTCTATTAGAACTTTCACTCCAATTTTTGGATAGAAACCACAACAGTCCAATATCTCCATTACATAATCCTTGTCTTCTCCATTAAAGAAACAGCCAATATCGAGAAAAATTTCCTTCTCCTTCTCCTCCAATCCATCAAAGCTTAACCTTAGGGTTTCAAAAATTTGTTTGTTAGGATTCTCTTCAAGTCTAGAAAGTGCACTTTCCCATTCAATCATGTTTCTCCCAAATAGAAAGGAACCTAACACAGTGAGGGCTAGAGGAATGCCTTTAGCATAGTCAATAACTCGCTTTGACAAATCTGCCAACTCTTCTGTAGGTTTACTTTTTCCTAAGGCTTTTGAGCAAAAGAGTTCTAGAGCTTCCTCATTGCTTAGCTCCTTAAGCTTATATACAGCATCTACACAATGTAATCGGAGCAAATGTTCATCTCTAGTTGTTATAATGACTCTGCTTCCAAGACCAAAATAGGACTTCCCAGCCAATTTTTCTAGGTGATCTATTCGATCAACATCATCTAACACAACTAAAACTCTTTTATAGTGTAGTCTCTCTGCAATCACACCAGCTCCGGCAATGACATCCTCTATCAAATTCTTTTCTCTGATTACATTAAAAAGAAGTTTGTTTTGAAGATGAACTAAGCCAAAAGAGTTAGAAACTTCTCTGATATTTGCTAGAAAGCTGCATCCCTCAAATTGGGCACTGATTTCATCAAAACTGCACGGGCAAGGGTTGATTTACCTATCCCACCCATCCCTGATATACCAATGAAGCGAACATCATTTGACCCCAAAGATAAATGCAAAAACATGTCCTCCAAGCGAGATTCCATTCCGACCAGTTCTTAGGAGCATAAAAGAGCTTTTTCCCTAGCTTATTTTGCAAGTCTTCAACGATATCCCGAATAAATTGTGATTCAGATCTGTAACCAAGAAATGAAACTAATTAATGCAATCATGAAAGATCTCAAACTATTTTTCCTATTGTGATTAATATTATCGTCTCTAGTCAATGTAAAAATATAACGAAAAAGTAAAGCTGATCATGTCGATTGCACTTGTGCAACAATACTAAATGGAAGTAACTAGTGAGAAATGCAAATATTTACCTATCTAGTAGATCCCACCCAGCAAGATTGGCTATTTCCATCAAAGCATTCTTCCATCTTTGTACCTTACCCACGTCATCCTTAAAAGTCACTTCATGTTGTATAAAGGCACTCCTAAAACTTCCTTTTTGCTTCCTCACATCAGATGGATTTACCTTGTAAAAAATTGGTATAGCTATTTGCCCCCCTCTCTTCATGCATTCCACAATCTTGGCAAGTTCTTCCAAGCACCATGTCGAAGATGCATAGTCTCTTGACATAATCACAATCAAGTATCTTGAATTTTCAATTGCTTGTAGGAGCGCGTTTGAAATGTTTTGTCCTTTTTCAAGATTCGGATCATCTCTATAAGTAACAATACCTTTTTGATCCAAAGCGGCATATAAATGATCAGTAAAGTTTTTCCGCGTATCTTTGCCTCTAAAACTCAAGAAAACATCATATTTCCATTGAGACTTCACGGAGGAGGACTCTTCTAGAGCAATCATAGAAGCCATCAAGGAGATAAACCTTTTTGCCTGTTGAAAAAGTGGAAGAGGAACTCTGAAAAGATCGTACCAAGTATTAAATTGAAAGCTTAATCTCCAATTCACCCTTTTTCCCCTTTTCTAATCAATATTAGATTTGGCTGCCAAACAAAGTATGGATATACGGTTGAGTAGTTAAATAAAATTAAATAACTACAGGAAGAGAAAAAGAAATGAATCAATTCTCATCATTGATACTAACGACAACACTATAATCATAAATGAAACTATATGAATGTGCAAATGTGTCTAAGGATGATTTTCATATATTACTTACCAAAGGATGTAACAAGGAATCAGAAGATGCCTAAGGTTGGTCAGGAGCTTCGGCTGAACGCTAGAGATTACCTGCTGCTACAACAAAGTATCTAACTTAATAGCAATGGAAGCAATCACTTTGGATTTATAATTATTAGATTCCCTTCTAAGTGCCAATCAGTCAAAACTCACTTCCCTTTCTCTCTCAAGTTTAACAATGTGGAGGAAAACAAAGACAAGGAAAAGCAATACTGTGTCGAAAAAAGGACAGCCAATTCCACTTTCCCGTATGAGTCTGCCTAAAGCCATTAACTCAATTTTCGGGTCTGTTTGGATGGCCTGTTTTTTAGTGTATTATCTTTTTTAAAATGATATATATATATCGATTTGCATCTATATTTTATTATATTTGATTTTTGATGAGAAGTGCTAATTTTTTTTATCAATATCTATTTCTTGATAAATAATTTGTTAAAAAAAAGTTAAAAAAAAATGTCTGTATCTGTCGAAAAAAACCAAACAAACAGACCCTTCTTCTTTCGTACCAATTATGGACAACCATTAAACATAAACTATTTAGAGCATATTTTAATCCGTATACTTGGTGACAACTTCAAAAAATATGAATTAATGTGGTAATTACTTATATAATAAAGTAAGTTGCTTAGTTGATAAGAAAAATAATAATAAAATAGATTGTTTAGTAACTAAAATTATTATGATAAACAAACCTCTTACTTCTCTTTCCCCATAATCCTTTTTTCCCATGTCAACTCCTTTTTATGGCAAATAAAATAAGATGGAATCAGCAAAATTTAAAAAAAAAAAAGAAAAAGGAGGAAAGTAAGTAACTGTATGAAACTAACTAGAAATAAAGGATATAGTAACTTTCTTTCTTGATATAACAGTTTAAACAACTTAAACAATCTGGAATAAAGATGGTCTTATAATATACACAGAGTAAAAATGATATTTCATAAGATAAGTTAATGTTGTAAAAATTCATAATTATAAAAAGTAATATATTTTTATTAAAATGATTGCTTGGGATATGTGATAGTTTATTATTGGTCAAAAAATAAATGAATAGAGAACTCATTATAGAGTTAATATCCATTAAAGATCAAATACTAAATGCCATATTACTCCTTTAATTATAAATCTCCCTTTTCTAAATGCGCTCAGAATAACATGGTGGGAACCTGAATGGTGCAAAACCAAATATAATTCAAATAAACAAATTGACTTATAATAAGCATTAAATTAAGATGAAGAATTTTTTTTGCTATTTTATGGTTTTTTTTTTTTCTTTTTGGTAATAGAGATTGGAGAATGTTGTGAATTTTATTTATGGTTTTTTTTAAATAATAATACATACAAGACTTATGTTTCAAAATGATGGTTTATACATTCTTGATAATCAGTAGTGGAGATTTGATAAAAATAGTTGTCAACTTCCTATGGCACTGTCGAAATTACAAAATCCTACGACATTATACTATTAAAAAATTATCAAAGCCGCTAATTTTCTGTTTTTTCTTCATTTACCCGAAAAGAGTTACTGGTTTTTAAAAAAAGGAACATATAGATAGCAATCATCGTAGGAACGGACTTCTTACGCTTTCTACAAGCTAGGTATTGCTTTTTTCTCTACATGATGGAAAATTAGTTTCATTTATAAGAAAATAAAAATTCGTAAGTTTTGTAACGCACGTATAAATGGTAAAAATGCATAAATGAATAATTGTTATGGATGGCCTTATAGTATCTAATCTAATATTTTAAAATGAAAGGTATTATGTTGGAATTCTTTCTTCTTTTTTTTTTTTGTAATGATAAAAAAAAAAGGATTAATTATAAAAAAAAGAAGGATATAACCATAAAAATGATAAATTAGCGTGTAGGATTAGTGGGAAATGTATAAGTAAATAAGATTTTTACTTACATTTACGCGTGTTGATTAAACTAGTATGCCGTAATTTAATATATTATTAATGTCGATTTTGATACATTATCATAAAAATAGAAGATATATCCCTTCAAATTTCTATTTTATTATCAATACTATATTTATCTACCGGCAACGGGTCCCATCAAATAGACCAACCAGCTCTTTAGAGAGTGGAATGAATGGCTGTTTTTCAATTCGAAAATGCGAACTCTAGGGTTTCTGACAGAGTTTGTGTGGCTGATAGCTAACAAGCACCAGAGTTTGGTACCGTGAAGATTAATGCGGGTGGGTCCTGCGCCTAAGATTGTCCATTTGGAGGAGTTGCCTGTGGGCACGTGATGCTTTGGAAAAGTAATTGCAAGTACTGCTCACAAGTTAAAATATTTATGAGTTATTTAACTTCAGCTTATTTTGAATTTAATTAGTAAATGAGTTTGAGTTTTCATTTATCTAAATGAGTCGAATTCAAACTTTAATTTAAATTATTAAGTAAATCACAAACAGTTCATTTAAATTCATGAATAGATGTGTGACTAGGATCCCTGTCAGGCTCGTTAATAAGCTTATTATCAGATTTATAATTTTTTTTATGTATGATATATTATTTATAACTAGATAATAAAAATAATAATAACTAATTTCTATTTAATAATTATGTATATATATTATAACAACATATATATTATTTTAAGTTAAAAAAATAAAACGGACTATCTAAATGATGTGGACTTGATTATGTCGGCTTTGTTAGTGGGTCGTGTTCCTAATACTTAATAGACATAGAAGAGTAAAAGAAATGCTTCCTAATTTGATATTTCATTGGGTAAAGATTTGCTTATTGATTATTAGAATCCAGGAATTTATGTGGATGTCTCCCACACTATTCTCATGCTATTCACTTTTCTTCTATGTATTATGTATCAATGGTAGACTCACATTATACAAGTAATGAAATGATATATGTCTACATATAAGTGAGTGTTGTCTTTCTTTATAAATTGTTTACTCTTTACATTTTTTTATTCAACTATTGTATATATTATAATTATTAAAAAAGAGAAATTGAATTTAATCCATCCCAATAGAATTAATTTTACAATTTTGGGGAGATTTGGAATTTCTATCAGCTTCTTGTAAACTCTCATAATTACTTTACGTCTGTTAAACTAAATCTCCATATTCCTCATTGAATATAACATATATTTCTAGTACAAACGAACTATTTCTATATAAATAAAAAAAAAAGAAACTATTTCATTTTGAAACTAAACCCGGTATATTCTAAGGAAAATCTCTTTTCAAGTGAATTTTTCTATTAAAAATTTTCTCTTAAGATGTTTTCATGTGTTTGGTTGCAATTTAAAAAAATTGTGAAAAAGCTTTTTGATATTTTGCAATTAATTAAATAAAGAATCATTTATTGCAAAGAGTAATTTAAGAAGAATGCCCTAGCTCCCTTTTAAAAAGTGTAAATCATTTTTCTTTCTACAAAGTGTTAAAAGGTTTTCTAGGGAATATGTTTTTCATTTAAAATAGCATTTTTCAACTTTACAAACAAATCAAAATAAAGAAATGCTAATATGAAAACTTGTCCTAAATTGAAATCCAAAACTTATATTTGTTTCAATTTTAATGCATTGAGTTTCTACCTTTGTACGTATACCGGTCCGAGCACTTTGTGCATGCACAAGGCATAAGTCCGCTTACGGAATAATAATGGTATATTTGATCGGAGGAAATGCTTGGACGTTAAGCCGACATAAAAAAGTGTCAATCTGGTGATGTTTTCTTCTTTTGAACCCTATCTTAGTTCTGTGCTGAAAAACATGTCACTTTGAAAACAACAATTAAAAAAAAAAAAAAAACAAATAGCAAAATGACCAGAAACCAACAAATCAAGTAACACCATATATGCAACGGAAACATGATATGCAAATTGTTTTTCATATTGGTGCTCATTTACATACTTTTGATTAACCCCATGATCAATTTAGTGAGTCATGATATCTCCATCAATTCTTTTGGAAAGCAATTCACATAGCGTTTAAATCGCTATATGTGATTTAGTTTTATGTTTATTTATCAAACAACATTACACATGAATCTATTCAAAATAGTAATTGATGGAGATATGACACACAAGAAATTTTTTATTTACTCTTTATTCTAAAATACGATCTATTTATCATAGCTACACTTTTAAAAGCAACACTGCCTAATCAATCTTGCGCTTTAATAATATAAATATTTCGACCAGAGATTTGTCCTTAATGCTTGAAAGTACTTTGTGTTCTGCAAGTTTCTTCTTGAATCCTTTGAACAGCTCATTGATAATCCCACTTCCAAAGTGTGCCTTAAGC
Organism: Combretum micranthum; assembly: GCA_024138025.1. Lineage (NCBI taxonomy): Eukaryota > Viridiplantae > Streptophyta > Magnoliopsida > Myrtales > Combretaceae > Combretum > Combretum micranthum. The sequence goes on along the minus strand of JAMXBD010002788.1, from coordinate 92,496 downwards.
ATCCCCTCCCAGCCAGCTCTAATGTGCATGACCACTGAATCAACGTTTATTGTCATGTTCCTTGGACGGTCTAATAATTCTAGATTCTCAATTGAAAAGTGTCTATTGTTCTTGATCATAAGCTCGAACTCAGGTAAAAGTGGATAGTAGACTGGCAAGTTGAAAGTGTCCAGTTTCTCTTTTTTAACCGAACCCTATAAAAGACAATCACACGCACATATTATGTAGTGAAGGTAACACAACAAAATCTAAGTTCTAACTGGTCAAGATACTTTAATGCTTCCCATTGAAGTTGTCATTAACTTTAAAACTATTAGGTCTGAGAAAAGCTTCGATGGCTATTACACGACATGCCACATGTAATATACATGTGGTGAGTAAATATTAATAATTTTATGACACATGATCAAATGGATAGTAGTTATTTTAAAAACTATAACTACCTCATCCATGTGATAAAGTATAACTAGTATTTATCTACTATATACATATATACATGGTGCGTACTTTCCATTGGATATTTTCCCATTAGATCTAGTGCTCTCTCTCTCTCTCTCTCTATATATATATATATATCTATGCGATAATATCACGAATGATACATAAACTTTGACAAAATGTGCAATTAGAAAAATAAACTTTGAAATTGATCAATTTAATATTTGAAAGAACTTGATAAGGTGGTGTTGGTGTACAAAAAAGTTTTTCATATACTAAATTGATTAATTTAAAGTTTTTCAAGTACTAAATTGATTAATTTTAAAGTTTAGGTACCTAATTGCACATTTTATCAAAGTTTAGATATTATTCGTGATATTAACCATAAATCTATATATATGCGCGCACACAACTTAACTCTTCTATCGTTTAGAGGTTAGGATTCTAATTAAAAGGCATCGAGTGTGTCATTGAGTATACATAGATTACACACATTTCATGTAAAAGCTTTTGCCTATTAGATCTGGTATAGTCTCATATTTTACCAATCTTCCAACAGCGTAATTGAAAAAGTAACAATGAAGAACGTACCTTATTGACAAGATTCTTGAGAACAGATTCAAAAATTGTGACTAATGCATGGAATAAACCGTCATTACTGGCACCACCAACGAGGAGAGCCATGAGCGCACCGGGGACAACTTCTTCAGCTCTTGCATTGAGAAATGTCTTCATATCCTTAGCGAATTGCCCCCTGTAAGCCTCTCTAACATCCTCAGGTGCATTTGTATGATAGATTCTTCCCTTGTTCCATGCCGGAGAAGCTCTATGAAGCAGTTCTTTTGGCACTTCCGACAGCCAATGAAGTGCGTAGGATGAGTGGACAAAATGAAGGGAAGATTTTGGAAACAAGCGACCATAGAAAGAACCGGGTACTGCAGCAAGATGAAAGTCTTTCTCCAAAGGGATGGACTTAAAAAGTGTGTTGAAGTCATTTGAGGCTTGGTCATTAAGAAAGACTTGAAATTCAACAAGTTTTGATTCAATTCCATCATACTGACATTTTAGCTTAACATCCGACACAATAGTTTGAACGACGAAGAAGGTGTTTTCCCCAACAGAACAACCCAAATCCGCAATCCTAAATGTCTTTGAATGTGAGAGGAGCTGCTTCAAATCAAGCTTATCAGCTATTGCCTTATTGACCATAATGCTGGCAATATCTAAGCCTTTTCTCTGCAAGACAACCTTAACCTGGTTATTCCACTTTATGAAGAATAAGGCCATGCGTGCTCAAGAAAGGGCATTTTCAAAATGGGAGATTTCTTGTGGTTCATCTTTTCTTTTTCTTTTTTATTTTTTTTTTCATACATTTGGTGTTATTTTAATATCAATTTTAAATATTGCATTTCCCAAATATAAGACCCTAAGGATGAAATTATATTCATGTATATTTTTTTTCCTGCAGAATTATATACCTGACATGTTCTTATATAAAGTTAGATTTTTACTTATCTTTTATTCTTTTTTAGTTTATTAGAGAAAATTTTTCATTTTCTAATAAAATAAACTACATTTCTTAGAACTTCTTTTTCTTAAACTACATAAATTTTTGTAGGCTTATCACCATTGATTATGATAAGTTACAAAGAAGAACATTTTTCCATGCATCACCTTTGAAATCAAAACAGATCAAAAACAGTTTAGGACAAATAAAGATTAAGGGTATGTTGGAAGTTTCTAATTTTCTTCTATATCTTATATGTATTTGATTTATATCTATAACTTATCTACAACTTATTTGTATTTGATCTGTTTGATTTGTCGATGAGCAAAAGTATCTTTTTTTATCTATATATGTTATATATATATATATATCTGTTTGAAAAAAAAAAAAAAAAAAAGAGATGCTAAAACTACAAAAAACAAGCAGACCCTAAATGAAGATTAAAAATGAACGACACAACAAGATAGAAATTAAAAAATAAAAAAAAGGTTTTCAAGGATGTAAAAGTGCCCAAAAGAAACCTGCTCTGAACAGTTTTTAGAATAACTGTAGACGTCATCTCCTCCATTCATTGGGGCAATCTTTGTACGAGACATCTTTGAATTTCCACCAAGAAGGATCCTTGTCCTATTACACTTTCATGTAATGAATATATGTGGTCAATGTTTTGTTGCAGAACCCATGCAAGTCAGTTTTAAAGAGTATCCCCTGCTGAAGCACGTTCAAAAAGTCTAAATGAGGATAATATTTGTCCTTCCAGAGTGGAAGTAGAAGAAAATCCATGTTTTTCTTTTATTTGGTTACATTAAAGGCGAAAAAAAAAGTGAAGAGAGAATCCAAGATTAACTTAACTAAATTAGCCCATATTTTATATGAAGTCTTTTCCTTTTAGATTTTTTTCTATAATACTCGTTACTTTTGGTCATTTACTTCAATTTTTCGTCCAATATGTTAAAAGAAGAAACAAAAATAATGCAAAATATTTTTCTGGTCACTTTCATTCAATCGGCCTTGATAAACACATGATGTCTTTCCATTTTCATTTGATTTCCTTGATTCCTTCATTTCCAGCGATCCAAAAAACATTAATCACCATCGATAGTTCTATAATTTTTTTTTTTTTCTTTATAGATTGGTCCATCAAATATTTAATGGTTCAAATTTATTATCAAACTAGGGACAGACGCAAAATTGTTGTTGGGGGGGGGGGGGGGGGGTCGTCGAGATTTCTCTTTTTTTAGTCCATCTTAGATTTATTCATGTTATAAATTTTTTTTTTTTGGTAATTATAGTACATATCATGAGATATTATTTATTAATTTAGTTGGTTGAAATGAAATAAAAAAAGAGAGAGAGAGAAAACATAATACATGAAAAATAATTACTAAATTCCTAATTAGATAAAGTATTATATTTTCATGGATGTTTACAAATTTAGTAGAACATTGTATAGAAATTTAACTTTTTTTTTTAGATGTCCTAAGAAAGGACTCATTATTTGTATTAGATAGTTGATGATAATGATCTATATTTAATGATTGATGGAAAAATGAATGGAGGGTTGAAATACTCCTTTGAATTGTAATGCTTTGTCTCCATTTACATTCCAACACATGGTTGAATTTGTATGATAATAAAGTCATATAAATTTTTAATTGCAATTTGAAACCTTTTTTGTGTTATTTTCTATACCAACCTTGCTCTTTTTAGAAATGTAAAAAATAATATATGAAATTTTATGAAATACATTGTACATGTAATAAAAATTATAGGAGTCTTGAAACATTAAAAAAATTAACCTAATAAATTGCTTGAAAAAATCGTTTTGATAATTTATGAAATATTTCATTATTAACATTGAAGAATTTTATTATTTTAAATAGAAAAGATTATTAACATTTTAAAATACCAACAAATTAAACACTAAAAAAAAATTTTGGGTACCTCCATTAAACTCTCTTATATTCCATAATATTTTACAATATCTAAGAAATTATAAATAAAATATAATTAGATAAATTATCTAAATAGCATTTCCTTTTTTATTCTAATGAATTATGAATCAGTTTTATATAAAAAAATTATTTACAATTAAATGTTGCTAAGTAAAATTTAGAAACAGTTATTGTGCAATTACTTTGTAAACAAAAGACAGGCATTTCCTTTCTTATTTAATGAATTATGAATCAGTCTTATAAAAAATTATTTATAATTAAATGCTGCTGACTAAAATTTAGAAACAAGTGTTAGTAAAATTTAGAAACAGCTATTGGGCAATTGCTCCGTAAACAAAAGACAAGACAAAACTGCAAAATGGGGGATTCGATATCTTGCTGCTGCAGGGATTCGATCCAGTGACATGAAACATGAAAAACAAAATACCTATCACTACACCACCGCCGAAACATTGACAATAGAATACTTAACTAATTCTATAATGACAAAATTTTTTAGGAAACAAAAAAATGAAATTATAAATAATATATAATAGTAATTAACTTATATTAAATGTTAAACATGCTTACTTAATTTATTTAGAATAATTATAAATTATTAAATAAATGCATTGGAATTGAAAGAAAATTAAATTTTATTAATAACATTTTTTAACCATAAAAAAATTACAAAAAGATTTAAAAATTTTCTTTAACCATATACATAGTCCTAGAAACCCCTTATAAGTACAGCCGCAACCAATTGTTCTGTTCGTGTCTGCTAATGTAGATTCAATGGTGACAATGACTCCCTCAATCCCAAGTCATTTTCCTTGGGCTACCAAAATTGTGGGTCTGTCTACTTCTTGCTAACAACATTGGACCAATCTTTTAAGCACACACATGCTTCAATAATGGCATCTTTTAGCCTATGGCAATGCAGTTCAAGGACTCATCTGTGTAATTTAAAAGCTAACTTCGATGAAACTATTGAAGCCAAAAAAGCATAAACATCCCGTGTCAATATAGAAAGCACCGACATCATGTGCATCCTCTTCTTCTACCAATTGAGAACATTGAAATCACCTCTCCACGTCAAGTTGCTGGACCTCATACACCAGCATGTTACTAAATATTTCTTAGGAAGCCACATGGCTGCTCTTAGCATCCTAAGCAATTCGTTTACTCTCTTTGACAAACCGCAGGATGAGTGACTGTTGGATTGTTATAGTTAAGGTGGCAATAGATTTGTCTGATCATGACATTGATATAAGTCTTTGAGAAAATTAGTTGCTATAGTATGAAGACTAGTAGCCTTTGATTTTGGATTAGATATACCAAGATTCTTATAGAATTCCTTGAGGAGTGCTTCAGTCACACGAAAATCATATCGTGGAAGTAGCATTATTGCAATATAGAAAAGTAAAGGAAGAGGGACAAAATAATCTCAAACCTTACTAGCCATTGTTGACATAATGGTGGCCAGATCAGAATCGAAATTTAGTTACTTAGCACGTCTAATATGTCAGCCAGGTGGAGAAGTACCCAGTTGCTAGTAGGGCAAAAGCAACTCGACAAATGTTGTGTTGGGCTAAAAAATGCCTTCAAGACCTCTTTAGGTGCATGCATTATTTGCCAATCCTGACTCTACAACAGACCAATGTTAGGATTAGAGAGATTGAGTAAGGTATTGTACAAATGAGTTAGAGCTCTTTTGCACTTCATTTCCCTATGAAGCATCTTGAACGTAGAATTGCACTTGGTTACACAATCAAGTGCCTATAGCTTTTGCTCTAAACGGTGTGCCTTGACAAACTATATGTCAACTTATTTAAATCTCCACAAAACATGAAGATAGTTGATTGCATATCTTATCTTTTCAATATGTATATCATGGCCGCAAGCTCTAAGGATTGCTTGCATTGCCAAATTTATAATATTGCAAACATATTGGATGTGAAAAAACTTTCCATCGCACATTGGATTTAATGACTGCTTCAGATAATGAATGGAAGCATTGTTGATTGATGCATTGTCAAACAATTTATTAAATATAGTCTGTATATCGTATTTTCATGTCTATCCACAAGTCCTGAAAGCAACTACAAATAATGCCTATTACTTTTCTATTCTATTCTTCAATAATCAAAACTCTATTCCTACTTTATTCTATTTAGCAAACCAAACATTTATAACAATCATTTTTACCATGATAATGATAAGATAGTGAAAAGACAAGTCATCTAATTATCAGCCTAATAGATTGAGATCAAATGGTTTTCTAAACACTAGAATTTCAGACAGATACATATCAAACACGACGTAATGAATGAAGATAAATACAGATAAAGAAATGGGGAAAAAGTTTTCCAGAAGACTTTCGAGCATATGAAAGTAGGCAAAAGGGTACATGTGTCTATTCAACGGGGCAATCAGAATTGTCGACATCTTTGGTCAACTCCCACAATGGAAGACCTTTGTTGGATCATATCGTGTGTAACGAATATGTGTGTGTAAGACCTCTTTATTATCATTTATTCATTTTGGCATTATTTTAAAGTCATACATTTACAAAGTAAGTTAATAAAAAATAAAATAAAATAAAATGTTAGTAGCCTTATACTATACCCCTTGTAAAATTAAATTCCTATAAATGAAATTTGGTGAAATAACATATTCACCTATAATACATTTATTGTTTTAATCTAACAAAAAATTCATACTCCCATTGTATTAAAAATATATACTCTCAACATTTTTTCTCAAAATATTACATGAGTTTTTACTTCTCAGTTCTCATTTCTTAATAATCATCTTTACCATGATTCGGATCAACTATAGAAAAGACAATTTATTGAATCATGTTTACAATCGATATAATTATAAAAAAATATTAGAGCAGATAGTTTTTTCAAAGATCGGAATTCATATAAATCAAGATTAAAACATAATAAATATAGATAGGATAGAGATGATGGCCAAATAAAAGATAGGATAGAGATAATGGTATAGACGAAGGAACAAAAATCCAAAAGATCTGATTTATCTATGGAGCTTCAAAGTTTTCAAGTTTATAAAATTGTATGCCAAAGTGTACCTGCATATGTGAGTTTTTGGAATAACTATAGACACCATCTCGCCCATTCGCTGGGGCAATCTGTGCAGTAGACATCTTCTTTCAATTCCCACCAACAACGATCTTTTCTGTATCACACCTTGCATGTAATGAATATATATTATAGAGATAGAGAGAGAGATAGAAGTCAAAGCACCTAATTTCTATTGCAATTTGCAAAGTCCAACAAAGTCTGCTGAAGTAGGGGCTAGGTAGTCCAAAACGATGATGTTTTTATGGTTTCCCCAATATGAGATAGTCAAAACAACCGGCTAGTCAACATTATCCCATGCAGAACTTTTTGTACAGATAAAATCAAGGTAACATGCCGACCCCACAAAGCAACCTAGATTTAAAAGTCCAAATGAAAGTGGAAATCGATAAAACTACAGAGATATCGATCAAAACTATTCATTCTTAAATTATAAATATAGAAAAATGCATGGAAATTGGTGTAATTTTGTTAAGTTATTCTTATGAACTATGTTCACTGAATCGGACATAAAAAGTCTCGCTTTAGGTGCTAATTACTTCTTTCCTACGTTTGTGAGTTGTGTATAGAATAGCTTTTTGTTTGTTTTTCTATTTTCAGTAGTATAAATAGCTTTTTTGTATACAAGACAGTGACTTATTCCTTTTTCTCTCTCTCGTTCTTTCTTCTCTGTTTCTTTCGTTCGTTTTTCCTTCTTCGAGTCAGACGTGATCAATAATGGATTCGAGCACTTCCTTTTAATTCAACAATGGATTCGAGCATTTCCTTTTAAAGCCTTTAGTCTCACAAGTTGTGAGCTTGATTATTTAACCATCAAATTGAACATCGAACAGGTCTCCTTATTGAAGGAACGTTAAACATGTAGATGAGTCCAAATTCCATAAAAAGCACCATATGCAGCATATTGTTAAAAGAGCCATAAAAGAACATCTCCAACATCCTAGGGTTTGTTTGGATTGTCCAATTTTCATCTATACTGATATGTATTTATATTTTATTTGTATCTTATATGTATTTGATTTGTTTTATCTTTTTATGAGTAAAAATATTTGCTTTTTATCTGTATTTATTTCTTGATAAATATCTATTTCAAATGGACAAAAATAAGATGTCAAGTTCACAAGAAAATGATGAAACCAATTGAAATAAACCATGCTAGACATATGAATGTTGAAACTTGCGGTCCTTATTGTGGGAGCCAATATAAATATGCCTCAAATGCATATAAATCAAAAGGGACTTTGCTAGGTATCATCTGATTTCATTATCATGCCAATTGCTCAGTTTGTGTAATCTCGAAACAATTCTGGAGACATGAAGCCCATCCATAGACTATTTGACAAGCTACGTCTGATGGGGGACATAAAGATGGAACCCAGTTGATTACCATCAACATTGAACTCACAAATAAGGTCATAGGAACATTTAAGATGCTTAGAGTCACTGTGTTTCTTATTCATGTCTAAGAAAATATACCAACGCAAAGAATTCACTCATCTTATTTTTGCAAAAGCTCAGCAAGGATCTTTGAGATTTCATAATTTGGAGAACAGCGTATGTTTCTCTAAATGAGCTGAACATTGAACAATGTATGATGTAATGAAGAAGTGCCAACGAGTATTTCCCAGCTAATGAAAGTTCTAGATTTTCAGGAAAAAAACTTCATGCAATCGAACAAACATATATTTAATCCACCATCGGAGCATATCATGAACAAGTTCCAAATAATGTGCACGTTCATGCACCTTTGAGGTCTTAACACCTTGAATTTAATGGCACTTACAACCTACCACTTGTCCATGTAGCATATGGACATGCAAAGACTTAGAATCTGTTATATCATCTCCAAATTCATTAATAACACCAAAGACACTTTCATTACTTCCACACTAAATTTGTAATTGTTACAATTCCATGTGTAATGAAACATATAACACTAGTGACTATTGAGCATTATAATAATTTTAAACAGTCAACACACATCCTAACAAACCAAAGAATCTAACTTAAATGGGAAGACACTAAACAACATATCCACACAGGTTATTAATTCTCCTCACTACATAATAACATTTCACAGATTATTGATCTTCTTGAAACATACTAGCTCTAGTGTTCCCCCACTAAATCTATAGCAAGTTGCCACGTTTTCTTTAAAAAATACAACATAGTACATGTACCTAAAAAAGATAAAAAAAAATAAGCCAAAACCCAGTATGTATATTAACAAGCATATGCACGTGTAGAAACTGTAGCAAACTAATGCAGTGGTCAAGAATGATGCGGTCAATGTTTTTTCAATATCTTTTATTGGTATTTAATTGGATATTTAATATCTTTTTATTAATGTATTATAATAGGATTTTCTTTTTCTAGTCATGATTCAAAAGCATATCTTTTGATTATGATTTAATGTCTTTAATAGGATTTTCTTTTTTTACTTTCCTTCTTTTTTGCCATATTTTAGGTCTTTGATATAAATTATATGCCATCCAGCAAAGGGAAAAAAAAACGTATAAGTTGTCATATAAAAATTACAGAATTGAGTTGTCTTACTTTTCTTTTCTCAAAATTCGAATTTTGCATTATTATTTCGATTTTAGATGCCAATTATCTATGCATTCGCAAAATCAATGGTGTCATGACCCTAATAGGGGCATAATAGGATTTTCCTTAAGTTGTCATACCACGTATGTACTCATAATATGAAAACCGTCTTGTAAGTCAGAGATTACAAGACTTCACTCATTTGTTTACTTCTCATAAATTAATTATACATATACATATAATACTATTATTGAAACTCAACTATGAAATATGATTTTTCCACATCCCACTGAGATCGTAGTAAATCGGTATCCCCTACGAAATAAAAATTGGTTCTAACCTATAAAATACAAAGTCTCAAATGTTTATACAATTTATCTAAACTATATTCTAAGTTCATCAAATCTATCTTTCTAACTTCAAGAAAGTCTAATGGAGAAACACTCTTCAACACATTCTTAGCCCATTCCCAACAAGCACTATTGTGAGCGAAACCACAGTTCAGTGAGATAATCTGACCAAAACACACACATCAAGTAATAACAAGCCAGTATAATTAACAAGCATATGCAATGCAATAACCAACCATATGCATAAGTACAAGTTTAGATGACCGGAATCCAAATAGGATGTAGATTTACGCCCTTCCATTAGAGTTAAAGGAGCCTAATCAGGATAATGCCTTGATGACCCACCCACCCACCCAGGAGAATCAAAAAACCAATAAAGAAAGATACCAAACAACAACACAAATCACTTAACTTTGACATCTTAATATCTCAGCCTTACCTTATAATAAAGAAACTCCACTAAGTGTTAATCATTTCATACCGATACTATAGATGGTGTTCCTTCATTTGTCAATTAGTTCCCATGGAACCGAACGGAACAAAGATAACCTTACGTAGAACTAGGAACATTTCATCTAGAAAAATTAAACCTTACCAGAGAATCAAAATACTAAAATGTAGCGAGATGTCACACCTTTTATACAATAAATGCAAATTGTGCAATGCATGACCATTTAAATATAGAGTCAAACAATATCAAGTCAGGTTCTCAAGCGATCAGACAATTTATAGACAAACATTAATATGCTTCATACATTAATTACAACATAAAGTAATTGTCGCTTTCAACATGATGTTTTGGCAACCAAACATACACTAAATTAAAGCTTATACAAATTATTTTTAAAATTGCTATATTTTAATTTTTTTAAAACGTTATTTTTTCTGTTTATCCAAAACATTTCATAAAAGGGAACTCAATTTTTTTTCCCTCTTAAAATCGAAAAAAAAAATTTAAAAGTCATCCTATATGACTTTCCTATTGTCGCTTTCAATATGATGCTTTGGCAACCAAACATACACCAAGCATCATGCGATATACCCCACCCCACATGCATAACAGTATTAATATATTATTACATATGCAACTATACTACAAGAACAACTAATATGATTACTCACCTATCATCCTTGCTTAATCATCATAATAGTCTACTGAAGAGTTCCAAGAACTGATATGTTTCTCCTAGAAAATGAGATAACAGATATCCATTATTACACTATTATTCATAATGCTTTCGGTTGTAGTTTTTATGTCTTAAATTTAAGCTCCACTATTTTTTATTCATCTTACTTTCTTAAGTAGGTGTTCTTGAATTTTATAAGAGTTAGCTTTCTCTGATAACGCCATAAAATTCGTGTAAACTTATTTTATCTAAGAGCAGTCTTCCTAAAAATCATAGATACTAATTTTAGTCACATCATCTTAGAGTAGGCCTGTTATATTCATTTTAACTTCGATTTAGCATATAAATAGGTGTTGGAAGTTTATTGAACGTAATTTTCAATTATTTAGTTTAATAATTTTATTTTGTATATTTTCACGTACGTCACTCTAGGGATCCAAAAGGTGTCCTTATAATGTATATTATTCTTGTTTTATATTTCAAGTTTACAGCATTTTTTTTTTTTTTTTTCATATCTATCAATAAGTTTTAGTGATAAAACTCATGTTAAGTTCTTTGATCAATACTTGGTCGAAATCTGTGTTATAGTTTATTTTCATTTTGTTTCTTTGTCTTAATTTAAGTATATATCTTTAATTAACATAATCATATTAACCAATATTTCTTTGATTTTTCTTAATTTAGACTTTGCACCATTATTGTCTTATATAAGCCAAACTCATGCTTATAATTTCAGGAGTAATTCTAAGTTTAATCTTTTAATTACAACATATATCATCATATCAGCTATTGCATTCTTAAATTATATCAATTTAGTTTTAGAAATTCTATTTTTCCTAAGTTCCTAGGGTAGAGAGGTATATGTGCATTTTTATATTTCTAATTTTATTTCATTTGTAAACTTAAGCACATAAATAATTACTTGAAACTTAAAAATCATAAAGCTATATTATTTATCAAATTCAACATAAGTTTCCTTGCATATATTTATATACATATATCTCAATCACTTCTTTTAGTAACTTAATCTATTTAAACCTAGTTAGTTGAATTATAACACTTAACATAAAGTTAGGCATAAAGATAACAAATTTTCTTTAAAATTTCTATGAGATCGAGTCACATACTTATATATATTATATTAAAATTTAAACATTAATTCCTCAATTTAATTACATGATTAACTATCTCTAATTAAGGTAATTGTAAATCTATATTATTTATTAAATATAAATATGATTTTCATTTAAGGTCAAAAAGTCTGCATGGTTCTCTACATAGCTTGTGTACTACATAGTTTGTGTAGGAGGTCATGTAGAAACTCAAACATATTGAGGAAAAAATGAAGTAATAGTAATAATGAAAATAAACAAGTAACAACTATAAACACACATAAATATTAAGGATTCACGCATATAAGTTGTAACGCCCTAAACAGAAAGCGTTATCAGCCTACCACATGTCTTCACTAGATATGGACATGCTAAGGGTATTATTCTACTAATCCATAGTTGTAAAAATCCATATAACATCAATATCTCACATATAAGGTACATTTAAAAAAACATTATAAAATAACAGAACTTCTGAACATCTTAGTTAGCATAAACCAAAAGCCAACTTAATGTAAACTTAAAACATCATAAGAAAAAGTCTCATAAAATATTTTCAAAATCATAAAAACCATATAAAACTTCATAGGATCTTCAACTTTGTCTATCTCTAAACCAATAAAGCTAATAATCAGTAGGATTGTCAGCTCCACTTTTGTCATCTCCATAATCCACATATACATCATAGCCGGACAGATAAAAAACTACTGGATCATCACCTGTTCCTGCAAAATAAAAAAGACTGAGCTCAAAGGCTAGTATGCCAAACCACAATCACATGCGCATGAACAAGCATCATACAAATTTCACATGCAACTTAATAACTTATGCAACAAACACAAGTTATTATCTTTTATTAGCCAGGCATACAACATAGTTAAGAACTATTGCAACTACTCTTAAGCCTCGTATCACTCCTAAACTACTAGAATCATCTCTGTGCACAACTCCATAGGGCTAACGACACACATAGATCATTAGGATGCCGTCCTAGTGACACACACTCCTAGTCTACTAAACCCAACCAAAGACAAGCAACAAATCAATTAAAACCAGATAACATTAAGTCAGTTTACAAATACTAAGCCTACAATCACAATCAACAAGTAAGGTAAGGTCGTACCTAAAAAAATGTTTAGGAATAGAAAACCTAGCTTCACCAAAATTACTTGATCACATGAAGAAAGCCATCTCAAACCCATTTTGACAAAATAAACATATTCCTATTATCATCGAAACCCTAAACTAAAAAGAACTAAAAATTAGATTTATACACACCTTCCTTTTTTTCATTGTAAAAATCATAGAATCTTCAACATCAGAATTAATGCTTCTCCAAAATTTCTCCAAGAACCTAATTCCCTTCATTATCAATAAGAACATTTAGAAAAGATGATTCTTTTGGATCGCTAAATGATTGAAAAGGATCAATCTTACCTAATTCTTGATTCTTATTCTTCCTTAAAACAAGATCACAGGTTAGACAGTTTTTAAGGGTTTTCTACAACTTAGGAAAGGTTTTGGAGAAGAAAAATAAGAATAGGGTTATCAAGAGAACATGGAAATCCTTACAAATTTATCTAAAGGCTGAAACAAAGGCTGGTGGCCTAAAATTCAAAAGACGAAACTATGGCCATAATAGCTGCACCAATGCCAATGGCATACAAGGCAAGGCTAGGGACGTAAATGCCAAGACCGTGGCCTACAAGGCGGTGTACAGTTGTCTTCTTATCCTTAATCAAGTGTCTGTTATTCAACAAAATATATATACATATTAGGGTAGACCACAAACCCTTTATTAATCAATATATACCACTTTTGCTCTTCATTATAATTTATTTATGTTTATATTACATAAGTAATATTTAATCTAAGTGAAGTTATTGATGTGTATTATATGTGTTTAAAATGGTGCCGTGAGAATAAATAAAATAGGATAAAGAAATAGAATAAAATTAATTTTATCATATACTTGTTCACAAGGATATATATACATATATACAAGATATATGCATTTAACATCAAGTATGTTAAAAAAAAAAAGAGTGCAAACTGAGTCCTCAGCGAGCTAGGAGGATGCCCACGGAGTGCTTAGCGAATACATACGGACTGCTCAGTGAGTTAAGCATAGGTGTGCTTTATGTGTGTGTTGGTGTGTAATCATGGGGCGTCTTTAGAGCGCCCATGGGACTGGTGTGGGGCGCTTTTTATGGTGGGCTTGGAGCACTCATAGAGAGCATATAGTGCCTATGGAGGCCTTCTTGAGCGCTTACTGAGTGCTTGTGTGTGCATGTTTGTAACAAAATTTGACAGCACTTAGTGATTTTTTGTTTTCTCAATATCTTGCTCATTTTTAATCTAATTTCAAAGTTTAAATAGTCGACTTGATAGTACTCTTCAACTACTTTCTAGTAGTGGTATTGTTTTTAAGAAAAGAAACGTATAAGATGTTCAAATTTATAAAACATGTCTGTAAATTTTAGGAAAAAAATATGGCAGCTTTAACTAAAATTTGTTTTTATGATATCTAACTCATTGCTGCTCAAACTCAGCCTTCTCTTGTACCATTCTAACCTACAAAGAGAAATAAACAATAAGCAAATTATTAGTAACATGAGTTCAAAGCAATATGCTCAACTCTTCATCCAATGTCATAGACATAATAAAAGAGAGTAGTTTAATGTCTCTAAGCCACACAAAAGCTAAAATCATCTAAACCTAGACCTTTAAAAGAAATTCATCCCAACTCCAGTATTATAATATGACAACATCAAAAATAAATAAATAAATGAAAAAAAAAGAACAAAGCTACATTACATGTAACATAAATTCTTGAGAAGCCAATTCCAAAAATCTAATCTACTTAAACCTCTTCATAGGAAAAATATAGTGTTTCTCCTGGAATTTAGAGCTTACCAATAACTATTTTTGTCGTATTATTTTTTTATAATGAGTAAAAAGTTCAATCAAGCTTAATATACCCTTTCCATATATAAGAAAGCATTATCATCAATTTGAAGATGGTATAGCTACGCCATATCGGGAGATGAGCCCTACAAGTAAGATCATGGGTGCGCCAATATAACCAACTCTATAATTTCTTACTCTTCTTGTAACCTTTTGTATCAAACATTATTCTTACAACATAGAAGTATGCATAATATAATTTGTGAATGTTTCGTAATATTCATCTGAATGGAGTATTCCCTACATACCATAGAGCATTTCCATTCACGTTATTGTTATTAGTCTTTTTTATCTATCTACTATAAAACTAAAAGTAGTTTTGATTGTGTAGTTAACAAATACAATCCAAAACATACTCCAACAACAATGGTGCACAACACACAAATCATACATACCCAAATAACATTAATAATATTATATATCCAATAATAAGACAAACAGTTTACAAAATATATAAATGATGAGTAAATAAACCCAACTTAAATTAGTCATGATAGATTACTTGGTTGTAATAATTCCACATATAATATTCCTTATCATTTCTAAACTTACATGTTTTCCTTGAGTTATATTATTGACTCAGTCGGTAGAGTTGCTCCTATGCCGATGAAGCTCTTCAAACAAGTCAATTTCCCCTAATTTTGAAAATTGCACAATAATTGTATAAAATAAATGTGGGAAATTTAAATAAATTTCTTGCTATCATGATTGACATGTTAACACAAATTAAAAATAAACTTACTTCAACATACACGTTTGTCTTTATGGCTCATGAAGGCATACTTCCTCTTGTATGGGGATAGGATAATTTATCACTATTTTTCTTATTAATCTCCGAACAAGTCTTGATAAATAAGATGCAAAAAAAAGAAAACCTTAGTGATACATGTCACATTACTAATGTAAATAAAACACTAGGATTACCTTGTCCATAACATCATTGTCAAAGTAATCACATAAAGCTATCCAATCTACTGGTTGATGTCGTATACTATCTGACACATTTTGTCGAGCCAGCTGGCCTCCTCCCATAGCTTTATAATAGGTCTTGTAGTTACATTGAACCAAAGAATAAACTCTTCCTGCCACTTGATTTAGACAACCTTACCAATGTTGGCATTTAGCCTAGTTTTGTGCTTCAAACTTTTCCTATTATATTACAAAATTCAAAGCCATTATATTAAACATCCTACAGTGTTAGTTCTGTACTTCATATAAATGGAACATTCAAAAGGACTAACATAAAAACACTATTATATTACTTACCATGACTTTTCTGATAGTCATTTTTCTTATATCTTCTGGCATCGATAACCATGTAAGCCCATTATCACTATGAATGGCTAACAGAACATCTTGTTGTATTTGCAATTTGAACTCCATAGACAAGATGTGCATGAAGTCTCTCGTAATAGTTTCATTGCCTTTCTCATCAATCTCCATGCCAAGTTGAGGCCAGTGACCATTCTTATGGTAATAATCATGACAAAACGTACATTTATATGCACCATGAACTTTCTTTTGCTCCCTAGGGCGGTCAAGCTGCTGAAGGGAAACCTCATCACCATTATAGTCAGTGGAAGCATCATTGTTCTCAACAGCGTCTATAGGATCATCATCATTAAGACCCCAATCGTGGTGTTGATCATAGTGGCCCGTATTTAACAAGTTCATATAAATGGGTGGTCCATCCATCCTGTATTAAAACGAAATAAATATCATGAGTTGATAATAGAAAAGAATAAAAACAACAAAAAAAATCATATGAAAAAGAATACCAAGTATGAATTAATCGCCTACTTCTCCATCTGTACTATTCTTGTTATGGTCTACTATGGTTGTATTTTCACCTAGAGTAGGTAGTCGAGCAAGAGTACCTAAATCAATAAATATACGATTAATTGGAATTATCTAAGGTACACTTATATCTTATTGGAGTGTTTCATCTGGTTGTGGTTGAACTATTATAGCATCTTCGAAATCATCATTTATTTGAAATAATGCTCGATTGAACAAGTATCGATGGTTGACCTTTGAACAACTTTCCAATCGCCACTACACTTCTTTAGGTCTGTCAAGTAAATTACTTGCTGACACGTATCAACAAGCACATATGGGTCATTGTCATACCATGTGCAACTAGTGTTTATGCTTATCATACCTCATTTATGCTCTTTAGTTGGTGATGATGTGTGTTAAACCATTTGTATTTAAAGAGGAACACTTATCATATTTCATTTAGCAAGAAATATGAATGACCGACGAAGCTTGGTCTTCAGTGGGAAACGTAATTTATAATTTGTGGTGTTGAGAAACCTCCATGATTTTATTCCATATGCCACATTTAAATAACGGAAATAGAGGAAACATGGTTTCATTATTACATCTAAACTCTATCATTAGATTAAGAAAAGAACTATAGAACATTGACAAAATATACCTCCTCATGAATTTTTATCAATTTTAAAACATGGAGCTTTGTACCCATCATTTTCTTCATATGTTAAATATATGTTAAGCACTATCAAGGACAAAATGAAGGATTATGCAGAACCAAAAATTATGAATAGAAGCTAAGTTTCTTTATGAATTGAACCATCCATTTTAATGATGCTGAAAATATGTAGATAGTACTCATTTTAAGTAACAATCATGCACCTGTTATGAAATTGGACATTCCTAAGAAAAATAATTTACTAACTCCTTTATCCCACTAATCAAGCCTAATTAATTTCCCCCTTAACATGATAGAACCTACAATGTATTCCCTACTGAAACTCATACTTGATATTATGCCTTCATCAATTTCTCTTAAAGCTAAAAATCTTATAAATGAAAAGTATATAGGATATTTTGTGGCTCGTCTATTTGGCATGGTATTAGTGTTGTCACTAATACCAAATAAACATGGATCAGGTATAGACAAATGGACAATCAAACAGGCCATAATATTTCAAGAGTTTACAGGTCACCTATTTAATAGTTATATATGAATTCCTTAAAATCTACCATCAACATTATTTTGAGTTTATCATAGCGCAACTTTTGATATTTCCACATACAACAGCATGCTAAAAATAACAAGAAAGCAGAAAGCACTTTTTCTTTCTTTTGTTAAACATGTAAGAGATTTTTAGTCTGAGGTCCCTTGGTGACATTAGACTGCTATAAATAGAAAAGAATGAAGAAAATAAAAGGAAAAAGTCTCTTCAATCACGGCAAATAAAAATACAAAGAAAACTTGCAGGGGAATCAAAACCGCATAATTTATCAATTTAGCGACAACAATACCACAATCAAATGATTGTTTATGACTTCACTATGGCCTAAAGCTAGATATCTCAAACAAGTTGTGCTGAAAAGAACGAATTCATAACTATCTTTCAGTATCCACTACATTGAGTTTAATGCAGTCAAAGAGCAAAAACGTCTTGTTTGACCAATGAAATTCTAATACCAACTAAAAAAAAAATCAATGAAATTCTAACGAAAATATTTTAGTAGCATCCTAGAAACAAGATTATTCAAAAACAACAACAATTACAAATAGAGAAGAGAAAAAAAAAGAGAGAAAAAGTCTCTTCAATGATAGCAAATATTAATAGAAAACTTGCAGGCCACATTTCCTACATCTCACTATCCCTTATCATCTATTATGAATTTTAAACTTCATTAATTTATAAGAATTTTGTGGCTTTTCGTTTCCTTTTTCTTCATTTTTTATGGAAAATGGATCCCTTCTCTACTTCTTGGTCTTTACTAGTCTCAAACCTAAATTATAATATCCCCCTTTCATATGTGCTTATCATCATGGTTGAGTGCTAATACTCATGGCATGGTACTTTCACGACCATCATAGCATAAAAGGTCATATGCACAGCTAAATCAGTACATGAATGTCAAAATTTACATCCATCAACAATGTCAGAACAAAATGGTCATCTGCACAGCTAAATCAACTATGTTACCAAATGTGCATACAAGAAACTTATGCTTGAAGGTTGTAATATGCTATCAAGGATAGGTTACAAAGGTCACAAAAAAAGAAGAAACCTCAAAAGAACTTTTTACCTGAAACGACTAGTTCATTCCACAAGCAAACATAAGGACTGACACCCGTATCGGCATAAAAGGAGAGTGAGTGCATAACTCCTAAAATTCAGAATGTTTGCTTGCTGAAATCTGGACAACTTACAAAAGCATAAGCTTAAATGTACAAACTCCCACTTGCAAATTTAGGATCTGAAAGTTCCATTTTATAGATGGTGATACAGGTTGGATTAACTAGCACAATATATTGTCAGTATCCCACGGTAAAAAGTGAAGAAATAAACAAATAACCAAAGACACGTACTTCACAGCAATGTCCACAACCAATTGGAAGCCATTGTAAGGCTTATCAAACTTAGATCCAATCTATAAATCTTCCTAACAAAACATCTAAAATTCCAAAGATCGTATTATTTAAATTTAATTTTAGATGCATTCGAAACAACCCAATTACAAGGTCACATCTTCAACCGGGAATGGTAAACAACCCAATGAGTAGCCTCTGCATTCTCGCAATTTTATATGCAATATTTCAAATGACCCATGATTCAATTGAAAATATGCTCCATTTTGAGATTCGAAGACAACATAATTCAAGTTTTGAGTATTATAAAATTTGTTAAAGATGAATTATGTATTTATATGCAGAAGAACAATTTAGATATACAGTCCACGATCTAGTGATGGCTTTGGGAAATTACCCTCATTCTTCTTGTTTAAGGAATATAATGAATTCACAAAATAAAACAAATACTATAAAACCAAAAACAGTAACCGGATTTTCTTAATTCAGGGAACTCATTAAAATTCCATTTTATATCAATAATTCTTAGAACAATATATCACTATTAGCCCTGCCCTGAAATGTTATCAATTAACAAAAATCAAATGGACTTATTAATGGAGAAATCCCCCAATGAAGTGGCCCTACCAAATTCATGTGATCAAAAATGAACAACTCATCTTGGGTGAGGTTCGGTTTTATGTTACGAGAAAATCAATCTTCCCATTTTTATTCATATATAAATTACTAAGATTATCAAAGCTACATATATAAAGAAACTAAGCCACACACAGGCAAACATTTCGAAAACCCAAATGATTGTCAAAAAACCCCAAATTGAATCATTTCGAAAAACCCTAAACTGAATCATTTGTAGAAACAAATTAAATCATACATTCAAAATGTATTTAAACTAAAAGTTAAAACAATAACGATATGAAAGTAAATGAAAAAAAAAATTAAAAATCGATCTCATACCTTGATTGTGTCCTCTATGCCATATTTTCTAAACAAAAGGAAAAGAAAAACCAAGGAACCTTGTTAGAAATGAAAAAGAAGAACAAAAGAACAAATTTCAAAGAGGAGGAAAAAAGAAAACCTACTAGGGAGAATCGTAGAATAGGATGAAAAGATATAGAGGAGGAAGAAGAGAAGAGCGGGAGAGTGAGTCGTGAAAAGCAGAGAGAAGAGAGGGGTCAGTATCCTTTTTTTTAAGGAATGACTCCTTACAAGAGGGTTTACCTTATTTTTTTAAAATAAAATTTAATGTAAAATTATAGCTTATTATTTATATAACCTATTGCAAGGAAGCTTTCCTTGAAATAAATAATAAAATATATCTTGATCACAAAAAAGTAATCTCGTCACGATTTATTCGTTGCAACAAATGAAATTTCTTGTAGTGAAAGATTGTGTAAAATTGTTGTTCGACACAGATAAATTTCAGGTTGGTTTAATTTTCTTTGTGAGTTCTTTTGTTGTTGCTAAAATTTGTGTTGTTGCTGTTGATTGGCTGTGACATGGTGTCTGATGATAGTAGTAGTGTGAATAGAAACAATGCTAGGGTTAGAAGAAATAATAACAATGATGGTGGTGAAGGAGATGTTGTGACTAGGCAAGAATTTACACAATTGCAAACTAAGGTTAATCGGATGCAAGAAGATGTTAGAAGGATTTTGGAGAGATAGGAGGCAAGGAGATAGAGATAATAGGAGAAGGGAATTGATAGTATTAAATTAAAAATTCCACCTTTCACTAGAAGTAATAAACTGGAGGAATTTTTGGATTAGGTGCCAAGGGTGGAGAAAGTGGTTGATTGTTATGAGTGGGTTGAGTGCATGAAGGTGAAAATGGTGTCTCTAGCATTTTCTGAATATCCTAGCCTGTGGTGAAATAAGCTACGGGTTGAGAGACAAAAGGCTGATGAACATAAGGTGCGTTCATGGGCATTGATGAAGAGGTTGATGAAACACAGGTTTGTGCCAGATTACTATAAACAAGAGTTGCTAATATAATTGCAATCCTTGAGGCAGGGTAAAAGGAGTATTGAGGAATATGTAAAGGAGTTTGAGACCTTGATGGCAAGATGTAATATTCAAGAATCTTCATATGTATCTAAAGTTAAGTTCATTAATGGAATCAAAATGGTTATCGCTAGTGTTGTTGAGCTCTAGCAATATCAGACCCTAAAGGATGTAATAAAATTGGCTAGTTGGGTTGAGAGACATCAGCGCAAATGCTTTCAGAAATTTCATCATTACAACAAGTCAGATGAGAAGGAAAAGAAGGAGGAAAGAAAAGAAAAGAACAAATGCAAAGTGGTTAAAGATAAAGCGCTTGATCAGACACAACAAAGAAGGAGCAAAGAGATTAAATGCTTTAAGTATTTGAGGCATGGCTACATTGCTTCTCAATGTCCTAATAAACGAGTTATGGTCTTAAAAGATAACAAATTTGAGAGTGAGGAAGAGAAGCAGAAGAGAAGTGAGGAAGAAGTGAAAGAAGAAGACATGTCTAATCAACCTTTGACTCTAGTGCTTGAGTAGGAGAAAGTCATTCCAAATCGGAGGATTAATCTGTTCTATATTCAGAGTTTGGTATAGGGGAAAACATGTTTGATTGTAATTGACAGAGGTAGCTGCGCCAATGTTGTTTCTACTGAATTAGTTTCTAAATTGGGATAACAGGTGGAGCAGCATCCAAAGCCATATGCTATTCATTGGCTTAATCATCAGGAAGCAATTCATGTGCATAAACAGGTGCTATACCTATGGATGTAGTACCTATGGATGCTACATACTTGATTCTTGGAAGACCATGGCAGTATGATCTTCGAGCTACATTTGATGAGTATAAGAATGAGTATACTATTTAGCACTGGGGCAAGACATATAAGCTGCTTCCTATGAGTTATGAAGAGGTACAACAGGCCAAGATTATGCATGTTAAGAAGATCAAAGAATTGAAAAGTTTGTTTGCATGGACCAATTGGATGACAACTCCGAATCTAACTCCAAATTTTTTTTTTCATAGAAAGAAATCCTCAATCAGAAGTGCACCAAGACATCCCAACTAGGCTGGCACACCTCTAGCACCAACATCATTTTTTGGATTTCTGAATTTATTAATAAAGAAAAGATAAATTACAAAAACAGTCCTTAAAAGGAAAGACAAAACTCAGTATAAACTGAGACTAATCAAATCTATAACATTCCTTGCCTAAAACATCACTCTCTATAAGATTATTACAATATGAAGGAATTGAATTCCATCATTGCAAAGATGTTTCACTAATTGCTTTTACAGAAAGTAAATCTACTACTGAGTTACCTTCTCTGTAGATATGAGATACATGAATCTGGATGTTATTTAAAATATGCAGACATTTTATCCATTCCCTTCTGAATTTCTAGGGCACTTCCAAGCTTTGTTTGAGTAAAAGATTGACCACATATGTAGAATCATTCTCAATCCAAATAGGAGATGGATAGAATAAATACAAATTTGAAATTGCAATGATAACTGCATGTAATTATGCTTCAAAAGTAAAACAGACACCTAAAGGGGCAGTAAAAGAACTAATGACCCTTCCATCATGGTTTCTGAAAACACCACCAGCCCCAGATAGACCAGGAGACCCTCTAACAGCACCATTTGTATTCACTTTGATCCAACCAAGAGGTGGTTTAAGCCATATTACTTTTACAATGGATGGAGCTTTTCGTAGAATTGGGGCAACCTTTAATCATCTAAGAATATCAAGATCAGTAAAAGAATTGTTCATATACCCTATCTTAAACAAATCCGCTTCCTTAATGTCACAGCAAATACTCTTTAAGTGGTTGAAATTGGTATTCTTAAATCATGAAATTTAGATTTATTTCTTGCATACCAAATGTTGTAGATTGTGAAATAATACTGACCTTCCAAAGAGCTGTGAGTTATGTCGAAAAAAAAAAACTTCCAAGCTTTGGAAAAGAAGTTCTTAAAACTGTCGGACAAATCAGTTCTAACTTGGAAAAGGCTGCTGATTGATGTCCAAAGAGTAACTACATATGGACATTGAAGGAAAACATGCTGCAAGGATTCTACTGCTGCAAAACAGAGGAGACACTGTGACAATAGCTGTAATCCATTTTTCATCAGTTTAATTTCCGGTGGAATTCTGTCATGTATACATCTCCAAAGCATCATTGATTTTGTTGGTGGAAGAAAATGCTTCCAAATTGTTTTGCCCCATTCCACTTTAGGATATTGTATACGGCACAAATTATAAGCATCCATGATAGAAAAATTCCCATCATTTGAATTTTTCAATATCAATTCATCTTGTTGTAAATCTGTTGGTCTGATATTCTCAATGTCATTACAAATCTGAGGATATTTGTTCCGAAAGCTTCCTGTGAAGTGCCATACTCCATTGATGTAAAGATCTGAATTTTTTTACTGCAACTTCTTTCTTAAATAGAATGGAATTTCAATCACATCTGAAATTTTGTATCCCAACCAATTTTCATTCCAAAAGCTTAATTTTGAAGAACATCCAATGCTCCATTGAATATGCGAACTAATGATAGCATTACTCTCTTTGATTGAAGACCAAATTGAAGAATAAATATGGCTTGGACGTGGGATGCCAGCTGAGAAGAAGCGTTTTTCCAGAAATTCAAAAATAAATGAATCCTCTTTGCAGACTTTCCAGGATAATTTGCAAAGAAAAGATGAGTTCATAACATTGAGTCTTTTTAAACTAAGGCCTCCTTCTTCCTTTGGAGAACAACACACTTCCCATTTAACAGTAACATTTTTTTTCTTATGAACTGATCCAGTCCAAATGAAATTTCTGATTGCCTTCTCTAAGTGTTTAATTAAAGCAAGGGCCATTTATATACCATAAATGTATGATTCAAGGAACCATAAATTATGGATTTAACAAGAGCTAATCTTCCAACCATAGATAGAGTGCTGCCTTTCCACTTATCAAATTATGATAAAATTTTATCAGCTATTGGTTGTAACCATCTCTTTTTGGCGCCCCTGAAAAAAGAGGAACACCCAAATAAATGAATGGAAGAGCACCATATTTCATACCAGCTAACTGCCGAAGATATCCCATTCTTTGTTTTGATATTTGCTTACTAAAAATCATCTCTGATTTGTTCCAATTAACCATTTGATCCAACAATTCCCCGTAAGTAGAAAAAAGAGATGTGATACCTTGTATATTCCTCTTTGTAGCAGTACAAAAAATTAAAATATCAGCATAAAAAAATGTGATGGACAGAAATTATTCTTTACAGCCTTCACCGGTATAACTGTACGAGATTTAAACAAATGTATCAATTTTCTATTTAAGAAATCTTCTGTCAAATAGAAAATTAAAGGAGAAATAGGATCTCCTTGTCTAACCCCTCTTGAACATGAAAAATATCTTTTAGGTGAGCCATTAATCAAAATAGATATACTGGCTAAATTGAGAATGCATTGAATCCAATCACAAAATTTTCTTGAAAAACCAAAGCTCATAAGCATAGCATCAATAAATCCCCAGTTCATAGTATCAAATGCTTTTTTGATATCCACCTTCAAAGCCATGTTGTTACCAAATAATCTTGTTGACAGTACATTAACATTTTCAGATGCTACAACAATACAATCTTCAATATGTCTTCCTGGAATAAACCCAAATTGATATGGTGCAATTATATGAGCAGCGATCTTAGCCAATCTATCCGCAAGTATTTTTGAAATGATCTTGTAAAGAAAATTTCCCAACACTATAGGCCGAAATTTATCTAAGGAATTGACACCTTTCACTTTTGGAATAAGAGTAAGGAGACTGGAGTTTAATCCATTTGGAAGAGAACCAATGTAAAAAAAATGTTCAACTGCCTTACAAACATCATGGCCAACAATTTGCCAACAATGTTTGTAGAACACGCCCGAGAAGCCATCGGGACCAGGAGCATTATGAGGATCCATATCAAAAACAATGTTTTTGATGTCTATGTTCGATGGTATCTTACATAACATTTCATTTTCTTCCAAAGATACCAGTTTAGGAATGTGGTTCTATATATCTGCAAAATTCCTGTACAGTAGGAGAAGCCTCAGCAAAAAGATTGGAATAATACTCAATAATATGGTTCTCAATAATATCCGCATCTTGAGTTATATTGCCATTTATGTCCAAGCTGTGAATACCCGCTTGGGGTCTCCTTCTTTCTAATAATCCATGATAAAACTTTGAATTTCTATCCCCATGTTCTAACCAAGTAATTCTACTTTTTTCTCTGAGCAAAGTTTCTTTATTTTGCAAATGATACTTCAGCTGTGAGTAAGCCGCCATTTCCTCATTATGTAAATCTTCAGAAAAGCCCATGTTATCAATTTGTGACTGAATGTGGAGCAATTCCTATTTAGTAGAGGCTATAGAAAGGGCAACATTACCAAATACATTACGATTCCAAGCTCGAAGAGAAGTTCTCAGCATTTTAAGTTTTTTTTTTAACAGTAACAATAGGATTCCCCTGCATTTGCACTGAATTCCATATGGATTCAACAAAAAAATTAAAATCTTTATGAGAAGTCCACATGGATAAAAACCTGAAAGGTTTCATTCCTATTTGTGAATTTTGGGAACATGATAAAAGCAATGGATTGTGGTTAGATTGATGCCAAGCCAAAGCGATACAATCCATATGATGCCATTTCTGTAGAGCTATGTTATTTGCAAAAGCACGGTCTAAACAGATGTCCACTCTATTGTCTCCTTTCCTGTTGTTTGTCCAAGTAAATTTTGATCCTTTAGTGTCTAAACAAGTAAGATCACTATCATTTGCAGCAGATATAAATTCCAAACAAGATCTGGTTGAAGGTGGTCTTCCAGTTTTCTCATGAGCTCCAAAGCAAGCATTAAAATCCCCAATAACAAACCAGTTATGTAAGCAACCATTAGAGATATTGACCAAATCAGACCAAAGTCTTCATCTATGAGAAGTTAGAACATTTGCATAAACACAAGTTACATCATTTCTCATGTTCTCTTTGTCAAAAGATAGAGTGATATGTTAATCCGAGAAGTTCTTTATAGAAATGTTATCAGCACCAATGACAGAAGAAATCATAACCCACAAAGTAGGCAGATTAGATCCATTATCAGCAACAAAAGATTATCCTAAGTTCTTCCAAAAGGAAATAGGAATGTTATGAAAAAACACTTTAGGTTCCACACGACATAATAAATCAGGCTTATGTAGAGTACAAAAATTTTAGAGGATTCTTTGAGTATTAATATTACTTAATCCTCTACAATTCTAGAATAGAACATTCATTGAAATGATTTTTGAAAAGCCCTTGTAGTAGGGCGATTTCCTATTAGGAGAACACCTTTCTTCTTCTTACTATTAGATTTCTTCTTTGTAATAGTTTGCCAAGGAGCTTCAGATTCAGCTTGATCTGCCCATGTTTTATTGGCAATCAAATCCATTTCTAGAGATATTTGGAAGTAAAAGCTCCAGATTTATTGCATGCATCCCTTCTTTCTGAACTTTAGGGGGATTTGATAACTGATCTTTTTCTTGTTCTTTCTCTTCCTCTAATTGGTGAAGAAATATGTCCAGCATTTCATTGCAATCTTTTTTTATTAATATCCGAATCATTACTTTTTATTTTCCTTTTGCAAGGAACTAGGATGATTTTCATTGTCTACATTCTTCTGTAAAGGCTCCATATTTTCCTGGTGACAGACTCCACGCCTTTCAATGGTTTTTCTTGATTTTGTTCACAAGATTGTTTTTGTTCCATCTACATGAAGAGGCTTATGCCAATTGAACTGCACATGTTGCAGAAAAAAGGAGATTCTCGTATGACACATCAATATAAAAAAGATTACCTTCACAATCTAAAGTGATTTGATATTGCAAGGACATCGCAAGATCTATCTCAATCAGAATACGCGCATAGTGTCCAGAATCCCCTTCAAGCATTGCTTTGTCAATTCGAATTGGAATGCCAATTCTTCTAGCAATATCTGATAAAATTTTCGCATCCCATAATTCCCATGGCAATCTATATAATCTAATCCATATTTGTGCAGATGTTGGTTTTTCTTTATAAGGGTCAAACCCTAGAACCCACCTTTGGAGCTGAAGAATATCAGGATTTAAATTTAGAGATCCTCTTCCCCACACAATTTCTTTGTCCCGATTTGAATTCAACAAAATTTGATAGAAACCCTTTCCTAACGAAAGTAATCTCCATTTTTTTTCCGCACATCGAGGATAATTTTTCTTTCAGCTTTGAAATATTCCATGGAGAATCCCTTTTATTAAGAATTAATATGCCAATAAGAGAAAATTGACACAAATCTAATCTCTGTTTATAGATTTTAGAATCTATTTTCACCGCCTGATTGGAGCGTGCAATTGCAGCAGAATGATTCATATATAAATTTGTTTCCGGTGGATTTAATGTTGCTGCATGTGTTTTCTTGTTTTTTGATATCCCATTCACAAATCTATTATTTTCCTTCTGATTTGAAATCTCATTCGCAGATCTATTTCTTTCTATTCTGCATCCCCTTCTCAGATCTGATATTGCGCGTCTCATTCTTAGATCTATCATTTTCATTCTCAGATATGATATTATGCGTTGAAATCTCATTCTCAGATCTGGCATTTGCCTTTGATTTCCATGAAAAAAGTGAAAAATACTATGAAATTCTTCAGCAATTCCATCATTGCCGCAATGATGCATTTCTAAGGATTTGATTCTCAGGCCTTCTTGATCTCCAAAATTTAATATTTAAGGAACTTAGGGTTTTTCTCCAAAGATTTCACTCTATATATAAAATTTTCTCCAAAATTTAATATTTATTTCTCCAAAGATTTCTCGAAAATTCTCAAGCCTTTCATCTACTGTTGGTTATAACATTTCTCTTATATATAGAATTATGTTATGCATGATTATATTCCATTGAAAATGCGCTTATCATTTCTTCGTCCTTTTTCTATGTTTCCATGAAATGCCCAAGAATCAATAATAAAATAAAAACATGCCAAATATCTGTAAAACAAAAGCGATATTAAAAGGAATGTATAGTACATATAACTAAATGTGATAGAAGAAAATATCATTTACCAAAAAGAACAAAACATAAAGAAATATTAACTAGAAGCTTACTCCAATTTTAACTTTATTTCTTAGTCATATTAGACCTTTTTTTTTTTTTTGCCATTAGTCAATATTAGACTTATGCCAAAGAAATCATGGATAAGCAATTGAAGCAGGTAAAAGAAGACGAATAATGACAGCAACTAATGAAATGGTAATGGAAACTTCGCATTGGATTCCCTTCAATTATTAGATTCCCTTTCTATGTGTTAATCAGTCAAAATAGCTTTTCCTTTAGTTTTTCTCTCAACTTTAACAAGGTGATGGGGCAAAAAAAAATAAAAGGAAGATTTCTGGTAGAAAAAAGAAACCTCCTAGCCCTATGTTCGGACATGGAAAAAATTACATAGGAAGGTATTAATGTTTGAGATTAAGTTTATTTAAGGTATCAACGTTTATAGAAGTTAGAGAAAAGAATCAACGTATGAGGAAGTGAGTCAAATAAGGCATTACTATTAACTCCGTTTATCTTTTCCGTCAAATGTCATGTGCAATGCACATAATTTTCTTCTTCCTCAGAATCTCTCTTAGTAACCTCTCCCTAGCGTCATCTTCATGGTTTTCGCAAGTGGTTTGTTGAAAGGATTATTCTCACAAATGGATGTCTTCTCAAATAAAAAAATCTATCATATATCACTCTAAGAATCATGGGAACAATCTGTTAAAAACTCCCAAGTAGCTTCATTTTCGGGCTTATTTTTCCATTTTACTAACACGAGAGTGTCTGCTGCAGGTCCGCATTTCACCAGCCTTCATTCCAAGATAGATTCCAGTTCCCAAGCCTTAGAATCAAGGAGTGTTGGTAGAGCTGATGTTGTCGAGTCTCGTCTATGAACAAAACCCTTCAACTGCGATACATGGAAGGTGGGATGGATGGTTGATCCTGTTGGAAGTTTAAGTCGGTAAGCCACCTCTCCGATTTTGTCAATTATCTTGTACGACCCATAGTGTTTAGGACTTAATTTATGATTTTGATGTTGTTTGATGCTGTGTTGTTTGTATGGTTGTAATTTAACCAGTACCCAATCACTGATTCGAAAAACCCTATTAGATCTTTTCTTATCCGTCATTAGCTTCATCCTATCCTGAGCCCTCCTAAGATGAAACTATAGAGTTCTTAGGGTTTTCTCTCACTCCGTTAGTATTTTATCCACTAGATCATTCCTTGAATCCCTTCATACATATGGCAAGTGTATAGGGGATGGATGTCCATATAATACCTCGAACGGAGTAGTCTTAGCTCTCGAGTGATAATTGGTGTTGTACCACCACTTGGCCAAAGTTAAATATCGACCCAACATCTTAGTTCATCATTGGTCATACATCTTAAATAAGTTTTCAAACACCTATTCACCACTTCTGTTTGGCCATCTGATTGCGGATGGTAGGTAGTAGATAACCTTAATTCAACTCCCTGTTACTTAAAGAATTCATCCCAAAAATGACTGATGAAAATAGGATCTATGTCATTTACTATTGAATTAGGAAGTCCATGCAATTTGAACACACTATCAAGGTAGAACTTAGCTATCTGTAGAGCAGTATAAGGATGTGCCAAACCAATAAAGTGTGCATACTTACTGAGTTGGTCAACTGCCACCATGATCACATCTTTTCCATGTGATTTTGGTAGTCTTTCAATGAAGTCCTTTGAGATATCAATCCAATATCCCTCTGGAATGGGCAGTGGTTGTAATAGCCCAGGTTATGCTACATTCTCATATTTGTGGCATTGACATAACCTACACTCCCTTACATACTACCTTACATCCCTTTCCATTCCCTTCCAATAGTAAACAACATGTAATCTTTTAAAAGTTGCCTATGCTCTAGAGTGTCCACTAATTACCCCATCATGGTAAAGGGACAACAACTTCTATTTGAGCTCCGGAATAGGACCCACTACAATCTTTCCCTTCCTTCTTAAAAGCCCATCAACCAAAGAAAACCCTTCAAATGTTTCTCCTACCTTCAGTTGTTGTATAATGTGAGCATAGGGTTTATGAGCTCCCACACTAGTTTGAATTTCTTCCAGTAAATCAATGGCTATATCCAAGGTATAAACCATAGTCTTCAGCCCTGCAAAACCTACACAAGAAAGTACATCAACAGCTTTATTAGTGTGGCCACTCTTGTGTTAGATCTTATAATTCAAACCTAGTAGTTTAGTCAACCATTTTTGTTGGCTACTAGTGATTAATCATTAATCTAATAGATATTTAAGAATTTGATGATCAGTCTTAATTATGAAATGTCAACCAATCAAGAAGTGTCTCCATTTTTCCACTACTTGCACAACTACCATCATTTCTTTTTCATAGATAGATAACCCTTTTTGTTTCACTCCCAAGGCTTTACTAACATAGGCTATGGGGTACTGGTCTTGCATTAGGACTACCCCTACGCCTTCATCGCAAGCATCTGTTTCAATGATGAAGATTTTTGAAAAATTGGGCAACTTCAAAGCAAGTGTTGTAGTCAATGCCCTGTTTACCATCTCAAAGGAATTTTCCGCTTCATTAATCCACTCAAAGTTATTTTCTTTAACAATTGAGTGAGTGGTCTAGTCATTACTCCATACCTTGAATAAACCTCCGATAGTATCCTGCAAGGCCCAAAAATCCCCTTAATTGTTAAACATTCAATGGCCTCTTCCAACTTAACATAGCCTCAATTTTGCTAGGATCCGTAGTCATTCCATGTTTAGAGATGACATGCCTCAAATATTCAATGTGAGTAACCCCAAATACACACTTACTACGTTTCAGATACAAGGTTTCCCTTTGTAGGACTTCCAAGACCACTTTTAAATGTCTTACATGCTCTTCTAGCCCTCGACTGTATACTAGAATATCATTGAAAAACACCAATACAAACTTCCTTAGGTGTTCTCGAAATAAGTCATTCATTAAGCCTTGGAAGGTGGATAGGGCATTGGTTAAGCCAAAGGGCATAACCATAAATTCATAGTGGCAAGCATGTGTTTTAAAAGCAGTTTTGTATACATCTTTTGGATCCATCAAAATTTGATGGTACCCTAACCTCAAATCTAGCTTGCTTAAGTAACAAGCACCAAATAATTCATCAATTAGAGGTATTGGATACCTATCTCTCACCATTAGTTTGTTGAGCACACGATAGTCCACACACATCCTCCAAGAGTTTTCCTTTTTCTTCACTAAAACCACAGGTGAAGAGAAGGGGTTGTGGCTGGGCCTGATAATTCCTTGTTCCATCATTTCTTTGACCATATTTTCCAACACATTCTTTTGGACAATGGAGTATCTATATGGTCTAAGGTTAACTGGTTGAGCACCTTCTAATAGATGAATGTGATGTTCATGTCTTCTTGTTGGTGGAAGGGTGTGAGGTTCTTTAAAGAGGTCATGAATATCTTCTAATAGATCCGGTATACAGGGTGGAACAGGGTCTATCTTTTCCTTTATTGATCTTAATTGCTTAGTAACCACCATCCAACACTGAACCTCCACTGGAGATTTATCCTTAGCAAGTATTTTACTAAGGTTTTCTCCATCAATAGCCTTCAAAGGGTCCTTCATTCCTTATAGTTTGCAAGGCTTCCCCTTATAATTAAATTCCATGGTGATGTCATAGAAATTCCATACAATATTCGCAAATTGTCTCAACCATGGTATCCCTAAAATGACATCTTCTCCTTCTAATGGTAATACATGGATTTCTAACTCTAAAGTGTGCCTTTGTAAACTAAGTTGAGTTGCGGTATGACTCCTTCAGTGAGCATAGCAGTTCCATCAGCTAAAGCCACTTTAACCGCCTTTGTATTCTCAACCACACATCCTAATCCTTTAGTAACTCTTTCATCAAAGAAATTCAACGAGCTCCCAGAGTCAACAAATACTCCCAACTTCCTTTTCTTATAATGAGCTAACAATCTCATCATGTCAAATTCATGAATCTGGTCAATGGCACTTAAGGTTGGCTTCAATATCTCATCCTCCAACACTAACTCATCACCATAGCCCTCCTTTACTAAGTTTTCGTCCTCTTCCTCTACTAACAACATCCTCAAGGGTTTGTTTTTACATCTTTAATCTGGATCAAAGCTTCATCACACCAAAAGCATTGTCGTTTCCTCCTCTTCTCTCTAATTCCTATGGTTTAGTCTTCTAGGTTTTAGGGTGGTGTTTTGGGTAGAAGATGATGCCAAAGCGGTTTGAAATGCTTGAGTGGAATGTAAGTGTTTGAATTTATTGGTGTTTTGGCTAGTATGTGATGTTTTAGGATATGTTAAGGGTTTAGGGAGGGAACTGGTGGAAGTGATGGTATCACTTATGTATGTAGGTTTGAAAGGTTTTTGAGGAAATTTATTGGCTGACAGTGTGGTTTCTTGAAGTTTAGCTAGGGTATAGGCATGTTGTAAGGTTTGAGGTTGAAACATCCTAACTAGATATTGTATCTCAGGTTCAAGGCCACTTAAAAAACAACTTATTTTATGGCTTTCGGTTAAATGCACCAGAGTTGTTAGGTATTCAAAATCAACCCAGTATTCTTCTAAGGTTCCATGTTAGAACAACTCCTTCAAGGAAGCCATAGGATCGTTAAAAGTCCCAGTGCCAAACCTCTACTGTAACCCAATAATCAACTCCTCCCAAGTAATTGGAGTATGATGTGACCAATTTTGTACAAAAGAGTACTACCAATGTAAAGCTAAATCTTCAAAATGAGTACCTACCACCTTAACTCGTAAATTCCCAAGGGTGTTATCTAATTCAAAAGAATGTTCAACTTTTATCAGCCAAGATTTGAGATCATCACCTGAAAATGTAGGAAACCCCAAATGGGTAGCCCTTACTAATAGCTAATAGGGAACTTCTTTAAGTATGAAAGGATTGTTGACTATTTCCCTTGCTTTCATTTGTTCAGCAATGGCCATTGAACCATCGCTATTGTTAGCTCCTCTAGATCCGCACTGACTAAAGCTAGCTGATGCATGAACTTTCTTTTGCAGGTCCACGAGTACAGTCTCAAACCAATCTAGAGTTGCTTGTTGTTGTTTAAACAGTTCGGTGAATGTGTTCATGAGTTTCTCTTCCACAGCCTTCATTGATTCCTCCATACGTCCACCTCCTTGGGTTCTAGCCATCTAACCCCTAAAGGCTCTGATACCACTTAATGTGCACATCAATTGTAGTAAAATTAAACTTCTCCGAATATAGAGATTCACACACAATTGAGGACAATATTTTTGTATTTTTCTGTATATTTTTGTGAGTCATCATTCCTGTATATGTTGGAGTGATGCCCAATTAGTTACATGGAAATTTGTAATTCCTCAATATATGGACAGGTGGCAATAGATTACAAATCTTTGCCTAATAAACTATATTGTATGCTGATATGGTGAATATTCCTTACTAAACTATAGAAATGCAGTTATAATAAGGCTTGTAACTCAGCCCTTTACTTATTTAATTCTCAGCCCAAGGACCAAGCCCATAGCCACTCTCACTAGACTTCCCATTTCTGCTACCAACAGGATCTATTGTCTTATCCCTATCTCTTGTTGAGTTTGATGTCGAAAACACTAAGAACGAGTTCGTCCCTACATCAGGTGCCTGCATTGCCAAAGGATAAAATTAGATTCCTTAGGTGCAGTGAGAATCTAACTCCTAGCTCGTCTCATGCCAAAGCCAACCATAGCGAATTAAGCTCAGCTTTATTCTCATTGTGCATATGTGTATTACACTTAAGGTATATATTATACTTAGAAAAACCACCCACTATGACCCACCACCACCCCTAATATTTTTCTTGTTGTGTATGACACCCTAAAATATACTTGAAATACAGCAGTCAGGCCCAGTTTGTATTTAATGGGCTGAATTGGTCATTGGGCTAGGGTTTATTCTACTTCGTATAAAAACCCAATACTAACATCAATTCATAGATGCGACCCGTTAAGCAGTAAAGTCAATATTAGACTTATAAAAAGGCTATTTTTCGAAGACACATGTATATACATTATACGATATGAGATATATTATTATGCAATATACATAATAATTAATTTTTTTATTTTTACTTTTTCTAATTTTTTCTTGTTAGTATTTATTATTTATTTATTTTCATAAAAAGAAAATTTTCATTTATAATTTCTATCTAACAGAATTGGGGTTTCCTAATTTCTAAATATCTTTAGTTTTTTCTAATTTTTAATTTTTTTATAATTTATTTCCAATCTTTTCCATTTTCTTCATTATTATCATTTTTTCTTTTTTAACATTTATTTTTTTTTCTATTTTTCCATTTTTATATATTTTAAAAGGGGTAAAATCTGATGTCGATAGGAAGATTTATTAGAATAACAATATTTTTATAAGTAGTAAATTGAAATTTGTACAGAATATATCAATCACAAATTTTATTCACACTGTTGCCTACCCACACACACCCCTTTTTCTTGGCTCACATCACTTGCTCACTATTGCATTGCACATACTCACCGATATTCTTCGCTCTTTCTCACTTGTACAGTACAAAACGCCAAGCTTATATTTATACCCAAATATCCATAGAAAGGCGGTTACAGGAAGCTTCACCATGCTTCCTTATTGGCGGTGGCCCAATAATTCTAGAACATTTTAAATAATTCTAGACATTAGTCTAGAAGATTGTAGACAGAGAGTAGGTCGGTGCTCCTTTTACATTCAGCCCTCCCATTTGATTTGTTGAAATCGCATACACCAAGTTGATTTATGAAGTACACATGCTTGTCATGTGGGAGAGACTTCGTCGAAATATCTGCCACCGACTCATTTGAATTATAATGCTTCAAAATGACCGTTCCATTTAATACAAGATCGCAACAAAATCAAGATAATTTCACTTCAGGATATGTTGAACTCAACGAAAAACAAATATATAGATTCTGTTCTGATCCGGGATTGGGGTATGAAGCCAGTTATGCCCTTTTGGAAGATTATGTATTCTATTCTGAAACATAATTATATGCAGATTTATCGGTCTGCTTCATTCTGTTTTAGCAAAATCATACTTAAGGTGAAAAAGAAAAAAATTACTTTGGTTTTACAATCCTTTACTCTTACCTATAACAACACAACACAGTCACCCTCCTTAAAGGTTATATAGCTGTTGTGTACACATTTTTTCCATGAACGCTAACATGAAGTTTCTTTATAAAGAGTCATGTTTTAAGTTGCTTTTGTGAAGATTATTCTTACATAATTTACTTTTTTTTATGCTAAGAATGTTTTCATCTCAAAATGTATGGAAGATAAAAAGCCTTGCTTAATTAGATCAAGTAATTTAGATTCCCATGACAGGAACCAAAAAGCATATTGTTAAACCGGACATTATGCTTGGGGTGGATTCTAGTAAAGTAAATTGGGGTGATGAAATGAAGCAGTGGCAATTGAAACCCCCCACCTTTATTACTCAAAATACAGAACTAAGCAATTACTTACTCATCAGATTGAACATCAAAAGCCTATTCTTAGTGAAGCACTTTACAGTAGTCAAAGATTGCAATAAAAACACCATGCAGAACAGTCTCATAAAGAACCATAAAAGAACTCTACAACATCATCAAACTACAATGCCAGGAGTATTAATATTGAAATTTTTTTTACCTTATAAGTACCCCTCTAAAGCAACAAGTTGAGTGGCAATATGCGAGCTATCACCTGGTTTTATTGCCATTCCAGCCCTGCCTGAGGCTATCTCTGCTCATATGCACACCAAGGTCAGATATATACTCAGCATCTCAAAGAGCTGAATTTGGAAAATCACTGACAATGCTATGTATATAATGAGCAGGGATGTGAGGCCTAACTCCACATGTTTTTACATCTCCAGGGAACTCATGGTGGTCCTTTGTTTCTTTGTTCTCACAGCTGGTAGAGAAACAGTAATTTACTTCATGATATGCAAGCTTATGGAAGATGGCAGACATATCCTGGGGAGATGAGCTGGCAGATTGGATAAAATTCTGTATAGTTTGTTGACTTTGCACCATTAAAGGAACAATGCCACACTTTATCACCTTCAATTGATCATCCAATATCCTCAGTGAAACATCAATACGCTTGTCTATTGTGGAGGTCCAGCTTGCATGATCTCGAAACAACTCTAGAGGCACAAAGCCCATCCATAGGCATTTTGACGTGATAAATCTGATGGGGAAATGCAAACATCAATACGCTTGTCTATTGTGGACAAAAGTGATTTCTGCCCACATTGAACTCACAAATAAGGTCATAGGAGCACTTCCAATGCTCCATGTCACTGCATTCTCGTTCTTGTCTGAGAAAGGATACACATATAGCGAATCCACTTACCTTATATTTGAACCATGGGTCACTTATGAAGAAACTCAATGAGGATCCATCCTTCTGGTAAAAAAACCACTCTGGGATTTTACAATTTGGAGCAACAACATATGTTTCTCCACATATATCTGGGAAATTCGAGCAACCTATGAAATAATAAAGAAGTGCTAGAGAGTACTTTTGGGCTGATGGAACTTTTAGATCTTCTGGGAGAAATTTCAAGCAATTGAATAAAAGAACATCTAATTTACCATCAGAGGATATTACGAACCTGTTCGAAATAATCTTCAGTTTCAAGCATCTTCTTACCTCCACACAAAGTATGCTTTCTGGAAGTCTTGATTGATGCTTGAAGATTCACACAATCATTCAAATTGAGTCTTTTTAGCTGTGGATTTTGATTGATGCTTTCAGCAATAGTATGAAAGTAGTTACAGCTCAAATCCAGTTTTCTTAGGGAGCATAAACAACCAAGGTCGTCAGGTATTCCTCCTTCCTTCAGATGACATTCACTAAAGTCTAATTCTTTTAAGGAGGACAACCCGGACAGTGAAGGCAACAACATACCCAATGCATTTGGGGCTTTAGGGGGCAACTTACTCCAACCTGACCACACACATCCATGACAAATTAATTTCTTGAGGCCTTCAAGTTTCTCAAGTTGGGGGGTAGATATGCAATTGCAGTTTCGCTTATATCAAGCTCCTCCAAACATTCTAAGCTGCAAATGCTATCAGGAAGTATTTGAAGACTTGAGCAGCTACCCAGGTCTAGAATGTTGAGATTGTGTAGGATTCCTATACTAGGATGAATATGAGACAAATATATACACCCTCTGGAGTTAGCTTCACTAGATTTGGGGTCATCTTGAAATCCGGAGTCTCCGCTAGATCATAAGAGTAACTCAGATCATGGCGCTTCAACTTCTGAAAGATCTGCGCAGGCAAAGTTTTTAATAGACTTGTATATAAGAAATGAATCTCATTGAAACTACAAACATGTGCTTTCTTTATATTTTTCTAACACTACCAGTTAAGACCTGCAATATGTGTCAACTTCTAATTGTACATAATTATTAATTAAATAAGATATGACTATATATACTGTTGGAGTTTGTGATCCGATTTCTATAACAAACTCCCGTAATTAAATGTTAATGAATGAATATTTGACTATAAATTTATTATTTATTTATTATATATTTAACGTTCATAATTTAGGCATTTATTACTCATTAATTACATATTTAAATTTCATAATTAGGCCATTATGTCAGTTACCCTTATACACCCATATATATTATGTGTTGTTTCTAGGATTATATACACAACACATCATATGCGTAAAATTTCCATTGAGAGACATGAAAGTTTAGAGTTGTAATTCTCTCAAACCTTTGTACTCTTATTTTGATATAGTATGATTCATCTCTCGCCTCTGTCTGTGGTTTTTCCCGAAAGAGTTTTCCACGTAAAATATGTGTGTTCTTTACTTTCTGCTTGCTATTATCGTTTTTGATTGCACATTTTGTTTATAACAAATTGGTATCAGAGTGCAGGTTTTGATAATGGCAATCATGAAGTACGATATTCCTCTTTTAGATCGCAACACCAGATTTTCGTTGTGGCAAGTGAAGATGCAAGCGGTTCTAACATAAATGGATCTTGATGATGCACTTCTAGGGTTTGATAAGATGCCTACATCTTGGTCACCAGATGAAAAGCAGCGAAAAGACCGAAAAGCCCTTTAACAGATCCATCTCCATCTATCGAATAAGATTCTTCAGGATGTGCTTAAGGAGAAGACCGCGGCCGCATTGTGGTTGAAACTGGAACAACTATGCATGACGAAAAGCTTAACCAATAAGTTGCATTTGAAACAGAGATTGTATTCTCATCATTTGGAAGAAGGTGCGTCTCTTGATGATCACTTAACAATCTTTAAGGAAATTGTTTCTGATTTAGAAATGTTGGAAGTTAAGTATGATGAAGAGGATTTAGGTTTAATCCAATTATGTTCCTTGCCTCCATCATATGTGACCTTTAGAGATGTCCTTTTGTATAGTCATGATACTTTATTGATTTATGAAGTTTATGCTTGTGAACCCCCAAAGTTTTGGAATCAGTTTAGCTTAAGCCCTAATCTGAAAGTCAACCGGAAAACCTAAAGTCAACAAAACCCTAGTTAGACGTAATGGTTTAAGTCCGGTAATCCCAAATAAGCAACCTTGAG
Organism: Combretum micranthum; assembly: GCA_024138025.1. Taxonomy (NCBI): domain Eukaryota; kingdom Viridiplantae; phylum Streptophyta; class Magnoliopsida; order Myrtales; family Combretaceae; genus Combretum; species Combretum micranthum. Next base: position 53,338 of record JAMXBD010002788.1, on the reverse strand, counting down.
AAAGTAGGTAAGATTTTAGTATGTAGAATAGTTCGTAATTACCTAAGGAAGCTTAAAAAGATCATATTAGTAAAACCGCGAATCGTTTTAAACTAGAAATATTCCAAATATACCGATAGTCTCGTAAAAATATAAGGTTTTTAAAAATATCAGTTTTATAATTTTTTGGTAAGTAAAAATAATAGATATCACAATTATACGCGTATTTTCTTACTACCGATACTTTATTAGTCATATTTACTTTACATTACACTATTCACTACTATTCTACGCTATTCTTTTATCTCTACTGTTTCTAATACCTACTCTTATAACACCATAACCTATAACATTTACTTTTTACCTTTCTCATAACTTTATTTCACATCTACCTTACTTAATATTACATTTATTTAACAAAAATACAAAATAAAACTCTCTCTTCCCCTCTCCATGAAGAGGCAGGTGCCCATGTCCCCCCCCTCCTCTTTTACTTCTTTCACACAATTACTACTCACAAATTTCTCTACCAAATCTCTCTTAATTTTTCCTCTTAATACTCTCTCTAAATACTCTCTCAAAATAATCTCAAACCACCTTCTACCTACACAAAACCCATAACCACATAATACTTCAAAAACCTTCTTTAGGTAAACTTTTCCTTACATTTTCTTCTTCTCATGTCATGTAACTTTACATGACCATGGCGTGAGTTTCCAAAAACTAAATGTTATGGAAGCTACACTATGTTCATGTATTATTCTTGTTCATGAATATCCATTTATGTTTATATTGCTTTACTTTGTTCATATTATTGTTATTATATTTAAGTATTATTATGTATCTATATATATACATATTCTTTAAAGCATATAAGCTCACTTGCAATTTATTTATTTCCATGCAAAGTAATTTATTTATTTTTTCCATTGAAATTTATTTATTTCTTGTTGTTTTAAGACTAGTCTCTAGTCTTAGACTTGTCTTTATCAAGTCAAAACAATTTTTATTTCTTTCTTTTGGGACTAATCTATATCTTAGTCACGGGAGCCTTGAAGAAGCTAAGACTCCCAATACTTGACTTTATTTATTATTTATGTTATTTTTTCTTGTTATTATTTCTCATAAATCATGCTCATTAAGATTGTTGTCCAAATTTTTTCAAGCTCTAAAAATATTTGAGAAAAATGAGATTTTATCACTTAGGAATAAGTTTATATGAAATATAAAATCTATGGTTTCACAAAAGTAAAGTTATTCCTTTCCAAGTTTTAAGAAGAACTCACTACAATTTTAAAAAGCTACTTTTGTTTTGAAAAGCTTTTTAAATCATTTCTATATCACTTTGTTTTTCAAAAAGAAAATGATTTTTATACAAAAAATGATTTCTATAAAAACATAACATGAAAAAGGAATGAGAATTTTTAATTTAAGATCTTTTCAAATAAATAGTCAAAGAAAAATTGTATAGAAAACAAATAGGAAAAGTAGCACTAATGTTGAGAATTTAGAAAAGAAGAAAATTATTTTATCCAAAAGTCATTTAGGAAAAATAGTAAAATGAACATAAAAGTAATTCTTTGAAAACAAAAGAATCAAAATATTCATTTCAAGGATTTACAAAAATGGAACCTTTGCAAACTATGGTTTTCTACACTCTTGATTTTTATTTTACTCAAGAAAATTTAGTGGGACAATAAACACTTGAGCATGGATAAAATATGAGCTAAGTATCTATGAAAAAGGAATTTTTAAACTATATAGATAACTAAGTATTTATCAAACAAATTTTGAATGATTTAATGTTTGAAACAAATTGTTTTTGGGTTAGGAAAATTCATGGTGAATTTGATCACCACAGTTTCAGAGCCTATATGATCTAGTTTGATGAAAATAGTTTTAGAAATGGATAGACCTTTTCAAGTAGGTAGAAATCGATATATTTTATGCGTGATTCCGACTTAAAATGACCAAGTTTTGGCCATTTTAAACTGGAATTCTCCTTTATACGAACTTTGACGTTCTTATGATATTGTTTTTATTAAAATTCAAGAAAGTCATCAAGAAATACTCATTTTGGGTATTTTCTTTGACTAGGTGATTCCAAGGAAGAATACCCATACCCCGAGGACTATTTCGACTAAGTAGATTGTGTGAACGACTCATCCGTTTAGAGAATTATCGACATGGTATCGTGAGTTTATTCCTTAAAATGCTTTACTTGATTGTGTTTGTAGTCTAGTCGCATTAGAATTAAGAAAAGACAAATGGATATGTATGCAAGATAATTTGTTGAAAGGATCCTAAGAATATTGAGGCTAGAATTGATTAAATGTTTGTTTTAGTATAACATTTGATTTATCTGAAATTCTATGATCACCCTAAATTTGGAAATAATAATGCTATGATATCATAAATAAACTAATACATGCATACCACAAAGTGAGTCACATTGCATTGGGTTATTATCCTTAAGTAGAAGGATGGTAGCTCAGGTCGAAAGCAATACTTGGCGGAGTGACGAAAGCAATTACTTAGTGACATGGAATTAAATACTTGACGAAAAGTCCAGAAGCATGGCTCAATTCAAGTAGACTTAATACGCTTGGAGATATCGATCGAAAGCATAAATCTTTTTAACTAAAACTACTTGTTTTGAGGTTACGTATCACCAAACCCCGAATGGAGGGCGTAAATCTATTTAACATGTAGTTCCCGGAAAACTATATGCCTTGTTTGCCCATGTGTATGTTGCATTTCATTTGTTTGCTTAAATAACTTGTTTAAATTTCATTTCAAGAAGTCATTTATGGAAATAGTTCTCGCTAAGCCTATTAGCTTATACCCTTATAGATATCTTTTGCAGTTCACCTATTTATGGTTGAGACCACGTGGACCCTGCAACCAGGTATTTTCCTTTTGGCTAAGAAATTTATATATGAAGTTTAGTGTTGAATAAGATGTAGAAATATTCCTGTAATAGATTTATGACTGGGGAATTCCCTTAAGTTTTGTAAGATCATTGTTATGAATAAATGAATATTATGAATCCTCTTTTCTTAATTTGTTATTATATCTTCTTAAGCTTCATAATTCCATGTATGGTCATCTGAATTTGTAAGAGCACGTCTTACACTTAATGTCAAAGCTTCTGAGAATGACTAAGGTTATCATACTTAAGCTTTAATATTGAGTGTGGTAGACTATTACGTTTATGATATCCCTTGAGGTGTGTCAATGCTGGTTTAAGCTCTTTTGAAAAAGTGAAACATCTTGTAATTAAATCTGAGTCTACTTTTGAAAGTTTGGTAGCATGTGGTAGGAGTCAAGATCGTAAGTCTAGTAGGAATTCTAGAGGCAAATCTAAATCTTCAAATAGATTTAAAACATGTAACTATTGCAAGAAGAAAGACCACATTAAGGCAGATTGTTATAAATTACAGAATAAAAATAAGAAGACTGGTGAGAATCAAAAGCAAAATCAATCTGATAAAACGGTTGAGGCCGATGTTGTTGAAGATCATACTGATGGTGATCTTCTTGTTGCTTCTAATAGTGATTCACAGGCCAGTAAAGAGTGAATTTTAGACTCTGGATGTACCTTTCACATGTGTCCCAATCAGGACTGGTTTTCAACATATGAAATGGTTTCCAGAGGTGTTGTTTTGATGGGAAATAACACTTCTTATAAAGTTACGGGTATCGGAATGATTAAGATCAAGATGTTTGATGGCATAGTTAGAACACTTGGTGATGTGAGACACGTTCCTGATTTGAAGAGAAATTTGATTTCTCTTAGTACCCTTGATCTAAAGGGGTATTGGTATACAGGTGCATGTGGAGTCCTAAAGATCAGTAAGGGTTCGCTGGTGGTGATGAAAGGCCATAGAAAGACTGCTAATCTTTATTCGTTGCAGGGTTTTGTTATGACAGGTGATGCAACCGTTAGTTCCTCCTTATCAGATGAAGATGCCACTAAGTTATGGCATATGTGTATGGGGCATATGCGTGAAGTTAGTATGGCAAAATTCAGTAAGCGAGGACTTCTGGATGGGCAAGGCATCAGCAAATTGAAGTTTTGCAAACACTGCATATTTGGGAACCAAAAATGGGTCAGGTTCACCACAGGTACCCATAATACTAAAGGCACTCTAGACTATATTCATTCTGACCTTTAGGGTCTTGCTAGAGTGCCCTCTAGTGGCAATGCCAGCTATATGATGACCATTATAGATGATTACTCCAGAAAGGTTTGGGCATATTTCTTGAAGCAGAAAAGCAATGCCTTATCTAAGTTCAAAGTTTCGAAGACGATGATTAAGAAACAGACTGGAAAACAGGTGAAGCGTCTATGCACTGATAATTGCTTGGAATTCTGCTCCAGCGAATTCAATGATTTGTGTAAGTCTAAAGGGATTGTTAGACATCTCATGGTTCCTGGTACACCCAGCAAAACGAGATTGCAGAACGTATTAATAGGACCATTATGGAGAAGGTGAGATGTATGCTCTCCAATTCGAAGTTTCCAAATTCTTTTTAGGCGGAAGCTACCTCCACAACTTGTTTGCTAATCAATAGATCTCTGTCGACTTCCATTGAGAAGAAGACTCTACATGAGGTATGGTCTGGATCCCCTGCAGATTATTCTGATTTGAAAATATTTGAATGTCCTGCATATACTCATGTAAACAATGGCAAACTTGAGCCTAGATCCCTAAAGCGTGTGTTTCTTGGTTTCAAGACTGGGGTTAAAGGATATAAATTGTGGTGTCCTAAATTGAAGAAAGTTGTTATTAATAGGGATGTTGTAGTTGATGAATCTACTATGTTGCATGATTTATGTCATGTTGTTACTTCTGATGAAACCTAGCAGAAACCAAGTGTGCAGGTGGAGTTTGATATCAATGCAGATTCAACAAAGCCTATCTCCCAATCGACTTCTACATCTCAGCAACCACAGTATTTAATTGCTAAGGACAGACTCAGGAGAGAGATCAGGCCTCCACAGAGATATGGGGAAGCAGATCTAACTGCATATGCGTTGAATGTGGCTGATGATGTTGATTCAAGTTTGGAACCATCTACTTACACAGAAGCAATTAGTTGTGATGATTATGGTAAGTGGATGATAGCCATGTAAGAAGAAATGGAGTCCCTCCAGAAGAATCAAACATGGGAGTTAGTGAAACTTCCCAAGGGTAAGAAAGTCATTCGCTGCAAGTGGGTTTATAAGAAAAAGGAAGGAGACTCAAGTTGTGAAGAACCCAGATACAAAGCAAGGCTTGTAGCGAAAGGATACAATCAAATACCATGTATTGATTTTACTGACATGTTTTCTCCTGTTATGAAACATAGTTCAATTTGAGCACTGCTTGGTATTGTGGCTATGGAGGATCTCAAGTTAGAACAGCTTGATGTGAAGACTGCATTTTTGCATGGAGAGCTTGAAGAAGACATTTACATGCATTAACCAAAAGGTTTTGGGGTCTTAGGAAAAGAAGACAATGTATGCAGATTAAAGAAATCCCTATATGGGTTGAAGCAATCACCACGACAGTGGTATAAAAGATTTGATTCTTTTATGACTTCTCATGATTTCAGGAGAAGTAATTATGATAGCTACGTATATTTCAAGTGCTGTGAAGATGGGTCATTTCTGTATCTACTTTTATATGTGGATGATATGTTGATAGCGGCCAAGGATAGAGGCAAGATTAACAGGATCAAAGCACAATTGAACAAGGAATTTAAGATTAAGGACTTGGGTGTAGCCAAGAAGATTCTTGGCATGAAAATTTCAAGAGACAAAAAAACAAGTGTATTACACCTGAGTCAGAAAAGGGTATATTGAGAAGATACTCTCCAGGTTCAATATGAAGAGTGCTAAACCTATTAGTAACCCTTTAGCAGGTCATTTCAGACTGTTGCCTAATCAGTCTCCTGAATCAAAAGATGAAATTGACTATATGTCAAAGGTCTCTTACTTTAGTGCAGTAGAGTCTCTTATGTATACAATGATTTGCATGCGTAGATTTGGCATATGTCGTTAGTGTTGTCAGCAAGTATATGGCGAATCATGGCAAGGAACACTGGAAAGCAGTCTAATGGATCTTCAGATACTTAAGAGGAACTACTAATGTATGTTTACATTTCGAGAAAACTAAAAATGGGGTCGTCGGATTTTTTGGTTCTGATTTCACCAGGGACTTGGATAAAAGAAGATCTATCACAAGGTATGGTTTCTCTCTTGGTAGCTGTGCGATTAGTTGGAAAGCCACCTTATAAGTTACTGTTGCTCTATCCACTACAGAGGAAGAATACATGGCTATTACAGAGGCGATTAAAGAGGCTATCTGGTTGAAAGGGTTGTTTTTAAAGCTTAGTGATTTGAAGACATCTATAGTATTTTGTGATAGTTAGAGTGCGATTTTTCTGACTAAGGATCAGATGTTCCATAAAAGGACTAAGCATATCGACGTCCGTTATCACTTTGTGCGTGATATTATTGCTCGAGGAGATATTGCAGTGAGCAAAGTGAGCACTCATGACAACCCTACATATATGTTGACTAAGACACTTCCTATTGCAAAGTTTGAGCATTGCTTGAACTTGCTAAGTGTTGATAGCTGATTGATTCTTTTGAGGAACTTATGGAAGAGGTGGAGTTGTTTATCAAAGTTTTGGAGTTTATTGTGTTTGTTACTCCAAAATTCGTGCCAAGATGAAGATTGTTGAAGTTTGTGACCCGATTTCTGTAACCGACTCCCGTAGTTAAATGTTAATGAATGAATATTTGACTATACATTTATTATTCATTCATTATACATTTAACGGTCATAATTTAGGCCATTATTACTCATTAATTACATATTTAAATATCATAATTAGACCATTATGTCGGTTATCCTTATACACACACACACATATATATATATATATATGTGTGTTGTTTCTAGGGTTATATACACAACACATCACATACACAAAATTTCCATTGAGAGATCTGAAAGTTTAGAGTTGTAATTCTCTCAAACATTCGTACTCCTACTTTGATATAGTGTGATTCCTCTCTCGCCTATACCCATGGTTTTTTTTTTAAAGGCTTTTCATGTAAAATCTGTGCGTTCTTTACTTTATGCTTGCTATTATTGTTTTCGATTACACGTTTTATTTATAACATATACTTAATTAAATATAATAACAATTCTAAAAACACAAAAAAAAAGTCTTAAAACACTTGGTCAGCCACAAAAAGGCAGGGACAAAATTGAGAAAATGAAGTTTAGAAAGCATCAAACAAAGCTCTAGTTGCACTAACAGCTTCACACCGGGGAGAAAAAAGGAAGCAGGTTCATATGTAGAAATGAAAAATCAAAGCTCTTATTCCATAATAAAGTTGGAGATAGACAAAGGAAAAGAACACTCCAGATTGAGGAAAACAAAGAACAATCCAAACAAATAGTGGACATATATCTACCAACTGTCGAACTATATAACAAGCCAAATAACAATTAATAAAAATAGTCATCTTTTGTATATTATTTAATTAAATATATTCATTAATATTGTTATATTAGATTAATTATTATCAGCCAATCATAAGTTAAAACTTGTCCCTTGTGGACAACGATGATGGATAATAATAAAACACAATTGATGAGGTTTTCAAACGAGAAAAATATATGTCAATTGATTGTTAAAGCATCAAAATCACATCAAGTTTTCCTATTTTTCCCTTACATGAATGATGCATGTGAAATTGATGACCTTTTGACCCCTCCATAGTTGTGTAAGATAATTATGACGCAAGCTAAGTTCATGCAGGCTCTCCGGCAGAAAATTTGCAGGATTGCTTGAAGGGGAGCAACCGCAATTTATTTGAGAGACAATCAATTTTGCAAGAGATTTGTGCGTCGGGTATTACAAGCAATCTTAGGTTCATCATTTTATTAATGCACTCTGCATCCAAGTCGACCTTTTCCCTTACTCCTGATTTTACGACTATTCCTTCAATCCTTTTTGTGCCCTACACAAAGGAAATGTGTTAGAAAACAAATAGTACTCGAACTGAAATCGCTCACTTGGTCATTTCTTGTGTTGCCAAATCACTTACTATATTTCTCGTCATGACATGATTTAAATCATCAAAGAGCCATGGTCTACTTCGCTTGCCAGGCACTTCAGGTGATTCCTGCCTAACAATTTCCCAAGCCATTTCTTGCAGAAGATCATGCATCATAAATTTATCATCAGTGATTGTGAGCAGTGACCTTTCTATTAGAACTTTCACCCCAATTTCTGGATAAAAACCACACCAGTCCAATATCTCAATCACATAATCTTTCTCTTTCCCATTAAAAAAAAGAAAGCAATATCAAGAAATATTACCTTCTCTTTCTCCTCTAGTTGATCAAAAGTTAACCTTAATTGTCACGACTCTAAAATGGGGCCTAACAGAATTTATCTAAAGCCATCATATCACGTGTGCGCCCGTAACATGAGAGCCGTCTTGTATGTCAGAGTGTACAAGACTCTATTTATTTATAAAAGTTTATCATACAAATGATATAATATATTATAGTATTTCAACTATGGAATCTGATTTTCCAATTTCCACCAAGATCGCAGAGAATCGGTATCCCCACCAAATAGTGAAATTGGGTTTCCAAACTACAACATACAAAATTCAAAATTCATCTAATTTACATACTAAGTTTCCATATCCTACATCTCTATCTTCAATAAAGTTGTTGGAGAAGCTCTCTTCACACATTCCTAGCCCAATCCCAGCTAGTAATATCCTGCACAAAAACTATAGGGGGGTGAGCGAACCACGGCTCAGTGAATAACCAGACTTATCACAACAAGCAAGTTATTATCAATCGTATGTAATGCATCAATCACACATGAACAATTACAAGCTTGGACAATCCGGAATCCAAACAGGATGGAGATTTACGCCCTCTCATCGGGGTTGAAGGAACCGATACCTGAATCACCTACCCAGGAGAAACTAAGTACACAGGAATCCATAATCCTCACAATTATTATCTCTTTATGTTAATGAAGTTTTAAACACTCAGTTCCTGTCTTGTACCTTAGAAACTCCACTAAGTGTTAGCCATTTCACAGCGATACCATGGGCGGCGTCCTTCGTTACCAGTTAGTTCCCATGGAACCGACAGAACAAGGTAAACTTGCGTAGAACTAATAGCCCATTGCCTAGAAAAACCAAGTATTACCAAGAACCGAAATTCTAACACGTGATAGGTGTTCGTAAAAATATAATGCAGTTTATGCAAATCGTGCAATGCATGTCCATTTCATTTATAGTACCGACAGTTGTTAATCAAGTTTAAGGCGATCATACAATTTACAAACAATCGTCAACATATTTCATACAATATTTATCATACAATAGGATTATCGCTTATATTATGATAATTTGCCATTCAATCATACACCACGCATCATGCTGTATCCCAATCCCGCATGCATATCAATTGAATATATATATATATATATTATTCCAAATGCAACTATACTACAAGCACAAACAATGTAACAAGTCTAAGTTACTCACCTATGGTCCTCGCTAAGCTGTTGTATAAGCTACGGGAAATCCGGAAATTGATCTATTTTCCTATGAAAGGAAATAACAGAGATTCATTATTGGACTGGTTCTGTAAGAGAAGTCTTCCTGTAATTTAAAGGTGTTGATTCTAATCGCCGAATATTAGACTGCACTCGTAACTTTAATTATTGCATCGTTAAATAATTTAATTAAATCATTTTAGATACCCAAGTATTCCGTATCGGTGTTTGATATAGTTTTTATTAATTGCTAACTATATTTTTATTCAAGGAGTTTGTCTTTTCTTAAGTTGTACTGCTTTTAATAGAAGGTTTTTATTTATTAAATCGTTGCTCGTCAACCTTATCTATCTCTCAAATTAGTGTTTTTATTTATTTAAGGGTATATTCTAGTATCTATATCTCTCAAGAATTATAAAAATCGTATTTAGATATACCAAGTTTCTATTATACTTCCATTTTATTTTTGTTGCAAAATAAGCTAAGTGTAATACTATAATATTATTAGTAATATTAGTATCGAAAAATCAATATCAGTATTATATTAAATACAAGTAATAATAACAACCATCTTCATGCTATTAGTGACAAAATAATAGTATCGATGATAACATAAATATAGTAGCGTTAACGTGAAAATAACAGTATTAATAATCGTTTATGACTCGTGATGAAAATATCAACAATATTAAATACTATACTCAGTAGTCATAATAGCAATAATTATAATCATACTTATAGGGATAACAGTAAAATTTGATGTTGGTTTATTAAGAGTGTAAACTAAATGATTTTCTAGTTTGTGATTTCTTATTCGTTTTAAATCCAATTTTGTTGTATAAATAGTTGATTTGATAGTATTTTCCGACTAAACCATTGATAAGGTCGTTTTTGGTTTATAACAAATATATCAATACAGTTTATTTGACCTTTTGAACATTCTTCTCTATTTGATTTCTTTTGGTTCCTAGTTTCCTAAAGTTTAGAATCCTAACTTTCAAGTTGATGCTTCTATAATCCTAAATAATTATATATCATCCTTTGTTCAACCATATAACTTAGAACCATCATCTAAACCTCTTATCTATTTCTTTAGTTCACTCATAATTTGTAAAATTATTAATATGTATAATTTCTATGAATTGTTCATTATATTTTTCTTTGTAATGTAAAAGCTCTTAATCATGCTTTTGAAGCTTGTTTTATCAAGTTTTATGTTCATATAAAGTCCTAAGGGCATTAGATATGAATTAAAACTAGTTTAGATGAAATTTGAGCATGGATTTGGCTTATTTCTTCCTAAATCCGAATTTACTATTACTATATTTATACTATTTCTAAGTTGTTGTCTTTCTTTGCTAACAATATTTAAACATTTCTAACATATCATTCTTCCATCCACTTGAATTCATTCATGGATTAGCAACTTCTTTCAATTACATAACCTTTCTTCAATACTAAACAATTCATCTAAAGTCTATACATAACTATAACAAGGATAAGTGATAGTTTAGGACTTACCTTGGCTTGGAATGGAAAAAGGATTTCCAACTTCCTTTTTAAGCAAGAATCGAACCTATATCAAGGTTAGATGATGAGTTCTTAATTAAATTATAAGTTAGCATCATTAACTATAATGGAAGCTTACAAATTCTAATCAATATTTTTACCTTATTAAGCTAGCTTTTCCATCTTGGATTTTATGATAACCAAAACTTTTTGATTTGGTTTTGGATGTTGTTGGAGAGAGGAATTGATGTTTTTGGATGTACTTAGTGTATAGATAGGATATGGAAGTAAGCTAGGGGTTTATGGTTGATCACACAAGGGTTTCTAAGCTTCTAAGTTGAAGGTTGCAATGGAAAAAGAAAAGAAAAAGAGCTGGACGCACTTCTCTTGGTGGCTATGTTTTTAGGAGGATTTTGTGAGAGTTATGAGCTCAAATTGTGTCTAACTTAAGCTTATATATATACTAAGACTAGGCTAAGTTTTAGAAGCTAAGGAAAAGGTTTTGGGCTTGAAAAATATGCAAAATAGCAGCTGGAATTTTTCATACGAATTTGGCAATTTAGAGTTGCAAATTTGGACTTTGTTTTGATAGATTATGGCTAACTTTGAGGGCATTAATTATATTTGTTTGGTAGCTAATTAATACCATTTATGTGTGTAAATTTTGGGGCTCAACTTGTGTAAAAATCGGATCAAAATTTGAGCTAGAACAAAGGTTGAATTTGTAATTTCTGCTGCAGTTGTTGTTGTTGTTTTTCCACCCCTGCTGCAGCTTTTTCAACAAGGATTTGGACAATATTTTAGAGCTAAGTTTGACTTTGATTTGAGTTGGATTTCTTCTTTAATTAAGGAAGATCTTAGCTGTTATTTTGTGGTTGGTTTGGATGTTATTTTCTTGTTGAAATTTTGTGTTTAAATTAGGCAACTTAGATGTGAATGCTGCAGTATTTTTGTTTGAATTTTCTCCACTGCAGCTGCTGGTTTGGTGATTCCAAGGCCATTTGTGAGTTGTTTTTTGTTGCTTTTTAAGCTGAAATTCTAAGCATTAAATGTTGATTACATGTGGATTGTTTTGGTTGGTTTTCATGTTATTTTCAAGTTGAATTTTGAAGCTCAAAATGGATTAAATGTTGAAAATCCTGCAGCAGAAGATCCACTGCTACTACTGCTCTGTTTTCAACCGAGCAGTGTTGTCTTGTGTGGGTGAAGGTGTGTGTGGGCGTGGGATAATGTTGCTCGGTCTTCAGCTGCTGCCTTGTGCATGGAAATTCTTCTGTCAGCGCGTGGGAGAGAAGCTGGAATGTGCTGTCGATAGTGATCCTGGTGCTATGCATGGGCATTGCTTCTGTTGGTGGTTACATGCGCTGTGGGCATGGGAAATGAACACGCAGCGCGTGGGACAAAGTCTCTGTACTGGTCTTCCTGCTGATTCCAATTTCAAATCCGAGATTCCAATTCGTGCGTGAAGGCTGCGTGGACTTCGGTTGGGAATTGTGCTGCTCGTGGATTTCCTTTTTCCACACCGTGATGCTTAATTCCAACGTGGTGAAATGTGAACGACTGATGCGTGGAAGGAATTACGGCTGTGGAAAATTTTGTTCCGTGTCCTCTGTTTTTCGAAGAATTCTGCAACAGCTCCCTGTTTCTGTGCGTGGGTCAATAACTCTGCAATCGTGTCCTTCATTTCGGCTGAGAATTGCAGATACGTGGAGTGCGGCTGAGGAATTCAAATTGGCCGCTCAGTCCTTGTTCCCAACGTGTTTTGATTCTAACTTGAAGATTTGAGACTGAATTCTACATGCAACCGACAAATATTGCACCGTGTTCCCTGTTCCACGTGCGTCTAATCTCCATGTTCGAAGGTAACAAATTTACAGTCGACTCCTCTTATTCCATGTTGAAATTCTGCACTTGGAAAAAGCTATTGTTCCAACGAATTCTTAATGTGAAGACTCTGATTGTCTTCAAATTCTATTCCTTTGGTCTTTTATTATTATTATTATCTAATTAATGGTTAACTAAAATAATTTAACCAACACAATTTTATAAACTTATATTGGTTAGATAAGAGTTTTATCGGAGTAGAATCATTTAAATTCCAAAATAAATTCTAGATTTTTGTATAAACAAATATTTAGTTTACACGATTATTTTTAGTATTTTTAATACGTGATTAAATTTTTCAAGTTCAATAAATCGAATTAGGAACTAAGCCTTAATGAATTTTAGAATTCCTTCACAAGTATACAGCGGGTTTGGAATTTTCATTTTAAATCTAGATTAATATTTATTGATTGGTATTAGTATCTCTCATGTAATTATAATCCTAGTAATCCATCTTTGGTTATTGTTTTGTACCAATAAGCTTTGTTATTAGACCATATCTTATCGGTTTTGAAATTTAGAGCTACTTTGAATTATATCTTGAATTATCAATTCAAGATACGAAATCTCGTTTTTGGTATCTATTAGGATTAAGGAAATTTCTATTCAGGTTTTTCATGTGATGAATGAGTTTACTATAATTCATAGATCTATTTTGTTGAATCATATATTTTATATTAGTTTCACATTGGCCAATTTGTTCATTTTCTAGTTCTGAATTTATTGAATGTTATATTGGCAACTCAGGATTTTAATTTCCAAAATCTCTAAATCTTTTCATTAGAATATTAGTGTAATTTAACTATTTATTTAAGATCTAGATTCTTAAATATTGATCTATTTTACCAAATATCGTGTTTTATTGTATAAGAGCTATTTATACTAATTTGTTATTAGCAATCTATTTTTATCTAGGGCTACTCAATACTGTTAATAGATAGCTTGAATACTATTATTTCATTATTTAACAAGTGTAGGATTATTTTCTAAGTATTGAACTTAAGGAAAAAATGATTCAGTGATTTATATTAACGATTGGTCTATCGTCGTTTTATAAATTATTTGAGATCATAGAAGTTACAGTTTTGTATTTCGAAATATTTCATTGGTAACGGTTTTAATCTTTCTAATTATAATCAAATTCATTTATACTTATTTTTAAATCGAGAAAAATTTGGAGTGATTTTTACTATTTGTTCTAAATATTTTATATAATTCTATATTACATTTTTAGTATTTGTTAAAATTAGATTGCGTAAAAATTAGGGGGATTACATTAATGTTTCAAAAATTTGTTTATTAGGACTCCCCTGGAATCGAGCAAGGGCACTTTGCCATTCAATCATACTTCTCCCAAACAGAAAGGAACCTAGCACTGTAAGGGCTAGAGGAAGGCCTTGCTTCGAGAGATTTGCAAACTTTTCTATAGGGTTGTATTTCCCATAGGCTTTTGAGCAAAAGAGTTCCAAAGCCTCCTTATCGCTTAATTCTTGAGCCTTATATACAACATCTATATGATGTTTTAGAAGCAAATGTTCATCTCTTGTTGTTATAATGACTCTGCTTCCAGGTCCAAACCATGTTTTCCCCGCCAAATTTTCTAGTTGATCTATCCCGTCCACATCATCTAACACAACTAGAAATCTTTTATGTTTTAACCTCTCTGCGACGATACCAGCTCCAGCAATGACATCCCCTATCAAATCCTTTTCTCGGAGTACATCATAAAGAAGTTTGTTTTGAAGATGAACCAAGCCGAGAGTGCTAGAAACTTCTCTAATATTAGCAAGGAAGCTGCATCCCTCAAACTGGGCAGTGATCTCATCAAAAACAGCTCGAGCAAGGGTTGATTTACCTATCCCACCCATCCCAGATATTCCAAAAGCGAACATTATTTGACCTCATAGATAAATGCAAAAACATGTCCTTCATTCGGGATTCTATTCCCACAAGATTCCTAGGAGCATAAAAAAGCTTTTTACCCAGCTTATTTTGCAAGTCTTCAACGGTATCTCGAATAAAGAGCGACTCTTGTCTGCAACCAAAAAATGGATCTCATTGATGCAGTTTTTAGATCATAAGATGCTAATTTTTACTAGTAAAAAGTTATAGGTGAAAAAGCAAATGTTAACTCAAAGTCCTGCCCCAACTCAAAACCATCTTACATCCCTAAGTTGACCAATTATGAGCAATCTCAAACTATTGCACATATCATGAGAAAATGTCTTCATTTCTGGAAGAGGAGGAATTGTAATGAAGAGGTTATGATCACATTATTTGTGCCTGATGATTAATGATAAATGATTGTAAGGAATGCAGTTTTCACCTGTCAAGTAAATCCCACCCAGCAAGACTGGCTATTTCTTTCACGGCATTCTTTCATCTTTGCACTTTATCCATATCATCTTTAAAAGTAGCTTCATGTTTTGCAAAGGCACTTTGGAAACTTCCCGTTTGCTTTCTCACATCAGATGGATCAACCTTGTAAAAAATTGGTATCGCCATTTGCTGCCCTCTTGTCATGCATTCCACAATCTTGGCAAGTTCTTCCAAGCACCACGTAGAAGATGCATAGTTGCTCGACATAATCACCATCAAATATTTTGAATTTTCAATTGCTTTCAGGACCTCATTCGAAATATTTTCTGCTTTTCCAAGACTTGGATCATCTCTACAAGTAGCAATACCTTTCTGATGCAAAGCCGTATATAAATGATCAGTAAAGCTTTTCCGTGAATCTTCACCTCTAAAACTCAAGAAAACATCATATTTACATTGAAACTTCTCAGCAGATGGATCTTGTTGAGCTTTCATAGAAGCCATCAAGGAGACAACATTACTTCTGTGTTGACAAAGCAGAGGAGGAACCTTGAATAAAACTTTACTGAAGCTCCGGGAATGATAACGAGCGGAAGTTACAAAGCATAACGTTGTTCTCTGGACTGGTGGAGGTCTTAATAGGGATTCATGTTTCCATTTGGGGGAGCATGAAAAGAAAGAAAGTGAAGCATATACTTGTGCCATCACGGAATCTTCCAGCGCCTCTTTAGCCGATAAATGGTGAGTCTTTGACACTATAAAAGGGACACTTATCTACAATCGACATTAATCTATCTTTAGTTATTGGCTCCTTAACACCACAAAAATATGAATGAAAGGGAACTCAAAAGGGTAGACTTTCCATAACAAACTGACTAGTATACAAATATCACGCAGAACACTTAAAGGGCGCTTCAATCCAATGGTTGTTGGGAGCTAAAATAAACATTATCAAGACCAGGAGATCAAAAGCTCAAATGTCTACATCATCGTTTCTCCTGTCTAATTAAGCCATTCACTATAGAAAATCCACACTTAAAAGGTTAAAAATCGAGTGGCTTCACTAAATAATATCAGATTTAGCTACCAAATGCAGTGTCAATAACGAGCTGAGGTAGCTGAATGAAATCAAATGATGACAGTAAGAGAAAAAGAGATGAAAGTATCTCAATCATAACTTTCTATGTATTGGTGACATGAATTTGTTTTGGCATTTGACACCAACGATTACACTATTATAATTACTTCTTCTATGTTGTTATCATTATGCCATTGTAAATCTGAGTTTGGAAATTTTGTTTAATTTGACAGAATCGACATAATAGAATATGTGTATGTACATATAAATTGTATATATATGATAGTGCACTTATGTACGGTAATTCAAATGATGATTCAAATATTAGACCAATGAAACATGAAGATTGAGGATAGAGAATATACCTGTAGGTGGTGCAACTCCTGGACCTAAGTTTGAATTCAGAAAAATGGAATACCTATTTCACTTTGAATCTAATTATCATTGAAATGCTACCAAGTTCCAATTAGACAAAAACTCTTTCTCTTTGTCTTTTACCATAGTAGATTAAAATACTAATTAAACTGTCGTTTCTGTGTGTGAACTAGCTTACATGCATAGGACTAAGTTCAAGGATGTCCACCAATCATCAGTGATATGTATATTAGCATAACTAAGCAAAGCAACAAGGTATGAGTGAATTGGAGTCATTATGTAGGTACATTACCTATAGACACGACTCATGTACGGTGTAGTGTACAATTGGAAATGAAGAATTTGAATTTAGCACGCACACAGAAAAAATTACACGTGTAAAGGCACATGTTGAAGATCATAACAATAATAAAAACACAAATAGGGTGCAAATCTTTGGTAAATTCTTCA
The DNA here is from genome assembly GCA_024138025.1 of Combretum micranthum. Taxonomy (NCBI): domain Eukaryota; kingdom Viridiplantae; phylum Streptophyta; class Magnoliopsida; order Myrtales; family Combretaceae; genus Combretum; species Combretum micranthum. Next base: position 36,150 of record JAMXBD010002788.1, on the reverse strand, counting down.
GTTCCCCATGAAAAGCATGAAAACCTCAATTTTCGTATGAAATAAGCCCTAGATTCTTGATTTAAGATGTTCAGGTAAGAAATTCCTTAAAAGAACAAGTGCAATATGCTTTAGAGTGATCAAATCGCACTAAAAACTCGAAAGCCCTAATTTCTATGCCAATCGAAAATTTGCATGAACCCTAAGGTGATTTCCATACCATATATACATGCATGTGTGGGTTGAGTGTGTTTTTGAGGTTAAATCAATATGAGCTTACACAACTACTATCAGCAACAAAGAACAATACAACATGCATGGATATATTATAAAAATTTATGCTCGAAATCTACTCATGATTATTAGAATGATGCATGTACAAGTGATTTAGGAAGAAGAAGAACTCATGAAAGAGAGGAAAGAATTACATACCTGTTGTTGTTGGAGATGATATGCGAGTGTGATGGTGTAAGGAGTATGCTTATGAGTGGGTCGGTAGAGAGGAAAAGAGAAAAATATCATGTACAATTGAAAAGAAATGAGAAGTGTAGAGCAATTACGTCATGTACCAATATATATTAAAAAAAATTGATTGTACACTATAATAGTACATGACTTGTTTTAGTTGAGTTGTGACTCCATAGAAATGAAAATTTTCAAGTATGGGTATACACTACCCAAGTACACGACTCATGTATGTATGCATGAATCCATAGAAAGTTTGGAAATTAACACACCCTTATACACAACAAGGGTACATGAGTCGTGAATGATCACTCATGACTAGTTAGAATCTTGATTTTTAAAATTCGAATGTACATAACCCAAGTACATAGGTCATGTATGTCTACTCGTGACTCCACAGAAAAACACTTGTACATGACCTATATACATGAGTCATGTACTACCAATCGTGACTCCATAGAATGTTGAAAAATTGTACACTACCAAAGAACATGGGTCGTGCACACTGGTGGCATATACTGGAAAATTCAAGTGAGAAAAATTTCTCTAAGTGTCAATTGTTATGAAAGTGCATGATGGAGTATAATTACCTTGGATACTTAGAAAGTGTATTTGCCCCTCAAATTTTCTTGAGGATGCTCTTCCCCACACTTAGCTTGAAAGTATAGTTTCCTCTCATGATGATACTTTGAAATCTACAAACAATAAGTGGAGTTAGAATAGAAAAGAAAACTACCTATCTATGTTAGACATGGGCTCTCTCCAATGAAGTGTTGTTGTTTTACGTTGTTAGTTCGACATTTTGTATTAACCTTTCTAGCTGGATCCCATGGGAATATGTCCCACTCCCATATTTCTAAAGTCAACAAAGGGAATTCCTTTCTCATTCTTATGCCAATTCTTTCATGTTCAATTCCTCTATATCTAGAGATCATGGGTTTCTGATGGAGAACAAATTTATAAATTGGTGCTAGCTCAAACTCTATGACATAACCTATAGGCTCTATGTACACTGCATGAGGTTCATCAACTCCCAAACACCAAATGATCTCAATAAATGGAGAGAAATCAATATTCCCAATTTCCATCTCATGTTCGATCTCTCCAAACATCTCTTCTTTTGGGTAACTTGAGGAATGTCCTCAGATTTGTGTTCTTAAGGGTTAGACAACTAAAAAAAGGATTAAGATATAACACATTAGTCTTCTCATATTCATTCCTTTCCTTAGTAAACTCCAACTCATCTTCATGGCTGTTCAAATTTACCCAATGATCTACGAATTATTTTTCCTTCTCAACCAACTCATCCTTCACTATGACTCCTCACATTGTATATCTTGATCATTTCATATGATTCATCAAAGGACTTGTGATTATCTCCCTATTTACTCTCTTATGTCTCGTAAGAGTTTTGAAAGATTCAATTAACCTAGATACCCGCTCTTGAGATGGTCCTAGAAGAGAGATCACTTATTCCAAGCTTATGAGTTTGTAAAGAATAGGAGCATAAACTTTCCATGTGTATGATTCAAGAAGTACTTGAATCATCTTGATGATCCACTCTAACATGGACTTTGCTTGAGGATCTTCATCAGTATAGCTTAAGATAGATTATGTATGGTCACAATGTGAGTGTTGAGAAAAATGCTGGACAAGTATCTCATTTTGACATTCAAAAGTCCAATGTCTACTATCACACTCCCTACAAATCATATCATCAAGAGTCATAGGGTTAGTACCTAGAAACTCTTAATAAGGGGCAAAAGGAAATAATGCATCCGTATAACATGAGTTAAAGGAATGATAATATGGATTAGGGCATTTAGAAGACTTATGATTAGCTCCACAATGCAAACACAAAAATCCTATTCAATTCATAGTTCTTATAGCCACAATAACTCAAGACCACAATAAATGAAACACATAAGCCAGATCCCCGACAATGGCACCAAAACTTAATGTTAGATCATATCAAGAATAATAAAATAAAACCCGTTGTAATCCTATAATTTAGCAAAGGCAAGGGTACCTATCTTGCAGTATAGAATTAATCTTGGGTGTCGTCCTCAAGGTTCTATGGGCAAGTACTAGTATTTCCCTTTTACTTATATCTAGTCTAACTTAACAAGATGGGTATGTTAATTCTAAATTACTAATATGATTAAACTAATTACTACATAACCCAAACTAATGATATGAGGGCTTTTCATGATTTTTTAATTCAAATCACAAATGATGTCCCTAGTTTTGATCTGTCCTAGCCCTTTTTATCTTTAAAATGTAGATTCAATTGAATATATCTTTAGTCTTGAACTGTTAGGTTACTTAGCCGAATTAATTACTCTCTTCAAGTCATTAACTCCTAGTCCTAAATAAAGAAAGGATTTCTTCCAATGTCAATTTGAAATCGTATAAAGCTCATGAACCCTAATTAAATAAAACTAATATTGAGTGCAAAAAGCTAGAAAAGCCCTATTTCTAGGTGAATTACACATCTTCTTTACTCATGAAAGATCTATTCCATTAGTTGAAATCTTCTTTCTAATTAACAGAAATCAAGTTTATAATGATTTAGGCCTAAAGCTGTCACGCCCTAAGGGGTATCCTAAACATAACAATCCGCCACACACAATATTAAAGCTTCAGTATGACAACCTTGGCCACTCCCAAAAGCTTTGATATTAAGTGCAAGGCGTGCTCTCACAAATTTAGAGGACCATACATGGAATTATGAAGCTTAAAAAGATATAATAACAGATTAAGAAAAGAAGATTCACAATATTTATTTATTCATAACAATGATCTTACAAAACTTAGCGACATTTCCTTTATTCACAAATCTATTACAAGAGTATTTCTACAGCTTATCCAACACTAACTTTATCTTGAAATTCCTTAACTAAAAGGGAAATACCTAGCTATAGGGTCCACGTGGCCTCAACCACAAATATCTGAACTGCAAAAGATATCTATAGGAGCTAATAGGTTTAGTGAGAACTATTTCCATAAATAACTTCTTGTAACAAAAATTTAAACAAGTTGTTTAAGCAAACAAATTAAATGCAACATACACGTAGGCAACAAGGCATATAGTTTTCTGGGAACTATATGTTAAATGGATTTACACCCTCCATTTAGGGTTTGGTGATACGTAGCCTAAAAACAAGTAGTTTTAGTTAAAAAGATTTATGCTTTCGATCAATATCGCCAAGCATATGAAGTCTACTTGAATCGAGCCTTGCTTTCGGATCTTCCGCCAAGCATTTTCTTCATGTCGCCAAGCAATCGCTTTCGGTCATTCCACTAAGTGTTGCTTTCGACCTGAGCTACAATCCTTCTCACCCAAGGATAATAACCCAATAAAATTTGACTCACTTCATGGTATGCATGAATCCATTTATTTATGATATCATAACATTATTAATTATCAGATTTAAGGTGATCAAAGAATCTCATACAAATAAAGTGTTATACTAAAACAAATATTAAATCAATTCCGGCCTCGATATTCTTACGATTCTTTCAAAGAATTATTTTACATACATATCCATTTGTCTTTTCTTAATTGTAATGCAACTAATTTACAAGCACAAATAAGTAAAGCATTTTAAGGAAATAAACTCACGATGCCATGTCGACTATTCTTCTATACAGATGAATCGCTCGCATAATCATCTCAATCGAAATAGTCTTCGAGGTATAGGTATTCTTCCTTGGGATCACTTAGTCAAGGAAAATACCCAAAATGAGTATTTCTTGATGATTTTCTTGAATTTTGACAAAACAATGTCTTGAGAACTTCAAAGTTCGTATAAAGGAAAATTCCAATTTAAAATGGCCATAACTTGGTCATTTTAACTCGGAATTGCGCATATAATACACTGATTTCTACCTATTCGAAAAGATCTATCCATTTCTAAACCTATTTTTGTCAAACTAAACCATTTAGGCCCCAAAACAGTGGTGATCAGATTCACCACGAATTTTCTATCTCTAAAACAATTTTGTTTCAAACTTTAAATCATTCAAAATTTGTTTGATAAATACTTAGTTATTTATATTGTTGAAAAATTCTCTTTTTATAGCTACTTAGCTCATATTTATTCATGCTCAAGTGTTTGTTGTCCAATCATATTTCTTGAGTAAAATAATGTAAATTAGAAGTTTAGAAAAATATAGTTTACAAGAATCCATTTTGTAAATATTTTTAAATGAATATTTTGATTCTTTTTTTTTTCAAAGAATTACTTTGTATTTGAATTATTATTTGTCCTAGATGACCTTTTTTAAAAATTAATTTTCTTCTTTTCCAAATTCTCTACATTAGCGTTGTTTTTCCTTTTTATTTTCTATAAAATTTTTCTTTGCCCATTTGTTTGAAAAGATCTTAATTTGAAAATCTCTCATTCCTTCCTCATAAGGTTTCCTTTATTATAGAATTCATTTTTGTATCAAAATCATTTTCTTTTTGAAAAACAAAGTGATATAGAAATGATTTAAAAAGCTTTTCAAAACAAAAGTGGTTTCTAAAATTGTAGTGAGTTCTTCTTAAAACTTGAAAAGGGATAACTGTTACTTTTGTTAAACCATAGATTTTATACTTCATATAAACTTATTCCTAAGTGATAAAATTTCATTTTTATCAAATATTTTTAGAGCTTGGAAAAATTTGGACAACAATCTTAATGTCATGATTTATGAGAAATAATAAGCGAAAAAAATAACATAAATGATATATAAAGTCAAGTATTGGGAGTCTTAGCTTATTCAAGGCTCCCGGGGCTAAGAAGTAGACTACTCCCAAAAGAAAAATAAAATGAAAGAAAGAAAATTTTGTTTTGACTTGATGAGAACAAGTCTAAGACTAGATACTAGTCTTAAAATAACAAGAATTAAATAAATTGCAAAGAAAGAAATAAATAAATTGCTTTGCATGAAATTAAATAAATTGCAAGTGAGCTTATATGCTCTAAAGAATATGTATATATATAGATACATAATGATACTTAGACATAATAATAATAATAATAATAATAATATGAACAAAATAAAACAATATATGCATAAATGGATTTTCATGAACAAGAACAATACATGAATATAGTATAGCTTCCATAACATTTAGTTTTTGGAAACTCACACTATAGTCATGTAAAGTTGCATGACATGAGGAGAAGAAAATAATAACAAAAGTTTACCTAAAGAAGGTTTTTGGAGTGTTATGTGGTTATGAGTTTTGTGTAGATAGAAATTGGTTTTGGGATTATTTTGAGAGAGTTTTGGAGGATATTTGGAGAGAGTTTTGAGAGAAGAATTTGAGAGAGTTTTGTAGAGAATTTGTGAGTAGTAATTGTGTGAAAGAAGTGAAAGAGGAGAGAGGTATTTATAGGAAATTAGGAGTGAATATTTATGTGATTTAAATAAAAGAAAATTGAAACAAAAATTTTGAGATGGATGAATGGGGGGGGGGGGGGGGGGGGGGGGGAGGGGGGGGCGGTGACCATGCTTTGATAGAGGGAGAGAGAGTGTTTTTGTTTTGTTTTGTATTTTTGTTAAATAAATGTGATATTATGTAAGGTAGATGTGAAATAAAGTTATGGGAAATGTAAAAAGTAAAGGTTATAGGTTATGGTGTTTGTAACAGTAGGTGTAAGAAAAAGTAGAGATAAAAGAATAGTGTAAAATAGTAATGAATAGTGTAATGTAAAGTAAACATGATAATTTAAGTACCCGTGGTAAGAAAATACGTGTATAATTGCGATATCTATTATTTTTACTTATCGAAAAATTATAAACTTGATATTTTTGAAATCCTTATATTTTACGAATCTAATTGTATATTTGGAATATTTTTACTATTCCGAGTGCCGGGACACGTTTTTCAAGAACTGTGTCCAATCAGGTTCAAGATGATTCATGGTTTTACTAATATGATCTTTTTAAACTTCCATAGGTAATTATGCAATATTCTACATTCTAAACTCTTACTTACTTTCTTTGAGTTGCTTATTCGGGATTAACGGAATTAAGCTATTACGTCTAACTAGGGTTTTGTTGACTTTTAGGGTTCCGGTTGACTTCCAGGTTAGGGTTTTAAGCTAAACCGATTCCAAAAATTTGGGGGTTTACAACCTACCCCCCCTAAAGAAAGTTTTGTCCTCAAAACTTGGAGATTCATCTCTGAAGCTTCAAACAATCTTGGGTACTTACGTCATATCTTGTCCTACAGTTCCATATGTTGTTCCCTTGCGAGAAAGATATCTCCATAAACTCTTGACATTCTTGATTTCCTTATTTCTCAATTTTAGAACCTTATTGGGTGAAGATTTGTACTGGGTATTCCTTATAGAGGAGATCCTCCTTTAAGAGTACTAACTCTAACTCCAAAACTAGTTCCTAGTCTATCATCATATACAGCTTTGAAATATGCCATATGCTTCCAACAGGTTTGGTAACAAGATTAGATGACAAGCTAAAACTTCTAATTTGTTTTAGTACATCAAAAAGATTCAATGTACCATGAGCTCAAAATTTCCTTGGGAGTGCACACGATGTACATTCTTTATTCTTAAGTATACTTGATTTCTTTTTCGAAATTTCCAAGGTGCTCATTTTATTTCTTTTGTTTATCATGTGCCTTCTTTCTCCTTTGGAATTCTTGATATACGCTCTTAATGTCTCTCCAAAGTTTGAATTGTTCACTTTGATTGTTCATTAGCCTGAAGGTTGGCACACGGTATCAAAGCTTAGCCTTGTCTTTAAAATCTCTTGTAGATTAGCTCAACACTTAAGTATATTTCTTATGTCCCGAGTTGATATGATCCCGACTGGTTTCCCATGCTATCATACTATTTTCCTTTTTATAAGGCTTTGCCAGCTCATCCAATCTTTAGTCAATCAAACAACATTGTTTTCGATTAATACTATTGGTAATCCATGGGAATTTTATTCCATATTTATTCCAATAACAGCAAAGATTTTGTTAATCTTTTCATCCCTTGGTACTCTTATTCATTTGTTGACACTTTTTCATATAATTGGCTATGTTTTCGTTTCATCCCTTCCATCAATAATGATCTTTGAAATTCTAGATATAATTTGGTTCCTTTGGGATGTATCACACATTCTGGGTTCTACTCATAATTTCCCTTCTTATTTCCTTATTCTTAGGCACGCGAAATCATCCTTTAATTTCTTTGATATTATCATTGTTGTACATTTTCTTCTTATATTTTCCTCTTTATCCTTTGTATCATCTCATCTTTTCTTTAAACTTCCTTAATTCTTCTTACCAAGGTTGGTTCCAATATAATATTAGTTAACTCCTCCTTCATTTCTTGTCCTGTGATTCTTGATGCTCAGCTTCTTAATTCCTTTTCATCAACTCCTTATGTTCTGTGAGCAAGATAGACACTTGAAATTCCAATCCTTGATTAATTCTCGCTTATTTTCTTTTTCCTTCATGTTCTCTTGTTTAAACAGACTAAATTATCGTCCATTTATCCAACAGAGATTTATATACTTGGCTCGGGTTGGATCAATCCAAAAGATATCCTAAAAACTTGTGGTGCTCATAATGAGTTCAAAAAGCATACCTCCGAATCATCCTTTGATTCGATTCTTAATTAGTAGTACCTTGATCTCAAATCGTGAGAAACGTTTTTGCTCCGCATCGTTGGTCAAAAGATCTTCATCTATAAAGGTCAGTTATCCATTCCTGGTTGTGACTTCACTTATCTCTTGAAAATCAATGCATAAACCGAGGGGTTTATCTTTTTCCAATCTAAACCAGGCGTATTCCAGGGTGATAATCTTGATTGGATAAACCTTGATTCAAAGGTTCTTGTAGTTGTTTCTCCAACTCTTCTAACTCCTTTGAGGCCATTTGATATAATGCTTTAGCAGGTTGTACCTTATTAGCCCTTAGTCTAATCTCAAAATTGATCTTCGGATGTAATCCAAGCTATTAATCCAGAAAACTTCTTGAAAACTAATTGACAATCGGAGATTCATTCAAGATAGGTTTCTCTTTATCTTTTTTTGTCATCGAAGTAATCATCCATTCCCTTTGGAACTTCTTCTATTAACTCGAAAGATTGTGACTCCTCTTTCCTTATAATAGTGGATTTTTTTTTACCTAACGTTATCTTCCCTTTTTATGAATTATATGCTCTTTTTGCGATCATTAACTGGGGTTTTATTGAGAGATACACAACTTATACCAAATATTTACTTCTTATTTACTTAATCTCATTACTTTTGAAGCCACAAGCGGATATATGTCCTCATATCCTTATTAGATGATCCTTCCATACTTCTTGGGTTTTAACATCCTTTTTCGTGGAGGTTTTAAATCTTAAAGCTAAGAGTTGACCTTTGTTATTGGTGGTCTAAACTTCTTAGCTAGACTAGATGTAACGAAAGAATGTGTTGCTCCTAAATCTAAAAGAGCAAAGACATTTTGGTTTCCTAATTACATGTTTCCTCCATATATGACAGGGGGATTACTTACTTCTATTTGCATATCTACTTATTCATAAAAGTTTACACTCTTGTATTGCTTGAAATAAAGGAATAACAAAGAGGGTTCAAGGCTTACCGTTTCCCAAGTCGTAGTTATAGCCTCTATTGTAATCTAAGGCAGCCAAGTCTCCATCTCCTTTACTTATTTCTTCACTTATCCATTGTCCCTCATGTTATAGATTTTGATTCCCGAAGCAGTGGATCCTGTTCTGCTTTCACTTCTACTTCCATTTCTTTTTCCTGTCCTTATAGGTACAGCTCCTTCAGAAGGCCTCGTTAGAAAATTCCTCCCCTGTGGACAGTCATTGGCGAAATGTCCAATTTGTTTGCAGACATAGCAAGTATAGTTTCCTTTCTTTGGACATTTGATATTTTATGGTCTGCATCTCCACAAAAGAAACACTTTCCAAATAACTGAGGGCACTTCTTTGGGTAGTGTGCTCCATTGCACTTCCAGCACTTGACATTTTTCGGTATGAATATCCTATTGTTATCATTATTGTAATCCCCCAAATTTTACGTAATCTAATTATAACAAATACTAAAGATGTAATATTTGATTATATAAAATATTTGGAACAAGTAGTAAAAATCACTCCAAATTTTTCTCGATTTACAAATGTTAAAGTGTAAATGAATTTGATTATAATTAGAAAGATTAAAATCATTACCAATAAAAATTTTGAAAATACAAATTGAACTTCTATGATATCAAATAATATAAAACGACGATAAAGCAATCGTTAATATAAAGTTACTTAATTCTTTTTCCTTAAATTCTATACTCAGAAAATAAATGCTACGCTATTTAAATAATGAAATAATGGTGTTCAAACTATTTTAACACCATTAAGTAGCCTAGATAGAATATGTTGTTATTAACGAATTAGTAGGAATAACTCCTATACAGTAAAATATAATGTTTAGTAAAATAGATCAATATCTAATAATCTAGATCTTAAATGAATATTTAAATTACGCTAATACTCTAATTAAAAGATTTACAGATTTTAAAAATTAAAATCCCGAATTGCCAACGTAACCTTTAATAATTTTCACAACTAGAAAATGAATAAATTGGCAAATGTGAAACTAATATCAAATATATGATTCAAGAAAATAGATCTATGAATTGTAATAAACTCAATTGTAGCTTGAAAAACCCGAATAAAAATTTCCGTGACCTTAATAGATACCAAAAAACGAGATTTCATATATTGAATTGATAGTTCACGGTATCACCAGAAGTAACTCCAAATTTCAAAACCGATAAAATACAAGTTTAATAATAAAGCTTATCGGTATAGAACAATAACTCAAAGAGGAAATACTAAGATTATATGTATACATAAAATATACTAATACTGATCAATAATATTAATCTAGATCTAAAATGAAAATTCCAAACCCGCTGTTATACTTGTAAAGGAATTCCGAATTCATTAGGCTTAGTTCTTAATTCGAACTATTGAACATTGAAAAATTTAATCGTGTAAGCTAAAATCCTAGAACTAATTAATCGTGTAACATTTAAACAAAAAAAAAATTTGAAAATATAAATGATTTAGAGTTTATGTAGTAACTTAGATAATTTTATTTCGAGATAACTTGTACGTAATGAATATAAACATACATATATATATATGGATATGGAATACAATATTTTAATTAATTATATGTAGTAAATAATAATAATAATAAGAAACAGAGGAAGCAAAGTCTTTCACGCTGGAAATTCAAATTCTGAACCAGGAGATCAATTGAAGTCCAACTTTCCAATCTTCACGTGAAGGCTGGCTTCAAGTGAAGTGGAATTAAAAGCTTTCGGCCGCTGCCATGGAATTCACGAACAGAAGATGGTGCGGCAAATCTGATTTCTTAACCGACTCCACGCGCTACAGCTCAATATCACGAACAGGGCAGCTGGACCACATGGACATTGAGACAGCTGCTTCCCTTCACGCGCAGGACAGGAAACCTCCTTCACGCTGCAGCCTTCAACTCACGCACGAGCAAGCAGCAGTAGAATCGCTGCATCCACTCACGCTACAGCATCCGCGTTGCATAACCTAGCGGTTGGCCTTCACACATAGCAATATCACATTGCAGCAGACCAAAAACAGAGCCTACGGAAGCTACGCTGCAGAATTTCCACTCTTGGCAGCAACTAACGACTAAGCAGCAGCAAAGTCTTCACGCATAAGCACCCGAGCGAGCAGCTGGCATCTTCTCCCCAAGCACGTCACATGAACAAACTCAACAGCGGCAAGTCAAAGTCCAGCTGGAACAGAGCATCTAAAAAAAAGCATCAGCAGAATTTGAATTCTCGGTTGCCGTATGCTGCTTTGTCCAGACTTTGCTAAAAAAATTTAATACACAATATTTCAACTTGAAAATGAAATAAAATCTAATTAAAACAATCCACATCAGATCAACATTAAATACTAAGAATTTTAATTCAAATAAACAACCAAATCAACACCAATTAGCTTTGAAAAGTCACCAAACACCAGCTGGAAACAGAGAAGAATTCAACAAAATACAGTAGAGAACTTGGAATTTGCCTCTGTTTTCACACGATTTTGATCTGATTTTTCTTGTAACTTGAGCTTCCAAATTACACTCATAAATGACCTTAATTACCTACCAAACAAATACAATTAATGCCCTCAAAAATCAACCACAAATATGTCAAAATAAAGTCAAAAATCGTCACAAAAAACAGCCCTATTTCCACCCGAATTTTGCAGCTGAAGTTGCAAAGTTTACAAAGTCCAAAGCACCCTCCCATGTACCTAAATCTTAGTCTAACATTTGTATACATATATAGTCATAAGTTGGCTACAAAACCAACACAAAATCTCCCCAAACACAATCTAAAATCTCTCTCAAAACAACCACTACGAATTTACCACACTCCACTTCAATGCTCACTTTATCAACCTTGTCTACACACTCAAAAAATAAAGAGCATCCCTTGTTTATGTCCTATAGCATTATATAAGCTTCAAAACTCATCAACCACAATCGAAACTCAATTTAACTAACCTAAACAACATCCAAGACCAAGCTAGATGGTCTTGGTTTACCATAGATTGGAACCCAAGTTCAATAAGGTAAGAAAATAGAACAAATATATATGCTAGTTAGCTAGATTAGTTTTCCTTATTTACTCATCTTCTTAACTTTCTCTTTAGATCATTATTTTACCAAGAAGGAGGAGTCAAACCCCATCTATGATCCAAACAAGGTAAGAATTATATCAATTTCAAATATTCATTATGTTTGCTCTTTAGAAATTTGTCTTAAACATTATCAAAATTGAGCAAATAGTATATTGATGATATTTAGACTATTTAATAAATAAATAAAACAACTTGAAGATTTTTAAGTATAGAAATTCAAGTCTTAGAAAGAAAAAAAAAAAAAAACCAAAACCATACCTAAGCTACAACAAGCTAAATTGAATTTCAAATAACTCATGTAGACTGTTGGAAAGAATGAATAAACTGTATTGATATGTTTGTTTAAAGCCAAAAACAACTGCACCAATGGAAAGAACACGAAAAATCCTATGAAATCGACTACTTATTTGTTAAAAACGGATAAGAAACGAATTAGATATTACAAAAACAAAAATGAAAACACTGCTGCCAGATTTTTACGAACAGCATGGGTTGTTCTTGCCTTTTTCGTTCCCTTAATGATTTTTTTTTTTGATAAAAATAATACCACTAATGGATTGTACTCGGAAAATGCTATGAAAACGACTATTTATTTGTTGAGAACGGATTAGAAACAAGTTAGATATGATCAAAACAAGTTTTGACTACAATTGTTAGGATTCACTTGAAATCTATGCATGTATTTCATAAATTTAAAAATTGTACAAATGTCTTTTCTTGAAAATAATTCCACTACTATAAAGTACTCTTTGAGTACTATCAAATCGACTATTTATCCAACAAAATCGGATTTAAAACGAATAAGAAATCGCAAATAGAAATTCACTTAATTTTCAATCACAATAAACTAATACTAAGGTTACTGTTGTTTCTACTAATATAGTTTGATTATTACTATTATTATTACTACTGTTTATAATATTCCATATTATTGATATTTTCATCACGAGTCATTAGGATTATTTATACTGTTATTTTTACGTTAAGGTTACTATATTTACATTATCAATAATTCTAATGTTATTTTGCCACTACTATTATTATTTATTAATAGTATGAAGACAGTTGCTACTATTATACTTGTATTTATTACTAATATGGATATTAACATTTCAAACTAATATTACTGATAATATTGTAGTATTAAACTTAGTTGTTTTGCAATAAAAATAAATTTAAGTATAATAGAAATTTGATACATCTACATACTATTTTTATAACTTTTGAAAGTTATAGATACTAGAATATAACCTTAAATAAATAAAATACCAATTTGAGAGATAGATAAGGTTGACGGGCAAAGGTTTAATAAATAAAAATCTTCTACTAAAAGCAGTAGAACTTAAGAAAAGACAAACCCCTTGAATAAAAATATAGATAGCAATTAATAAAAACTGTATCAAATACCGATACAGAATAACTAGGCACCTATAAGGATTCAATTAAATTATTTAACGATACTGTGATTAATATGATGGATTTAGTTTAATATACGACGATAGAGATCACTACCTTTAAATTATAGGAAGACTTCTCTTACAGAAATAATCCAATAATAAATCTCTGTTATTTCCTTTCATAGGAAAAATAGATCCATTCTCGGACTGCCAGTAGCTTATACAACAATTTAGCGAGGACCACAGGTGAGGGAATTCTGATGATCTACTATTTGCTTATGATTACTACTATTTGCTGTTATGTTGATTGTATTGCTTGTATGGAATGACTGATTGATGTGTGTTATCATCCGCATGATCACCTGTATAAATGGATAAAGATAATTATTCGACTAAACTAATTGGATATACTCGTCGCATGTGCTTGATCCCCTTGTAGGAAATGTCCCAATTTTGAAATCAAAAGTATTTCGAAATGTATTTTAAAGAAATCCGACTTGGAATATTCCAGGTTGTTTTTATATCCTTTAAAAAGGAAGAATTTGTGCTAAAAGAGTTTATGAGATAAACATGGGACATTTCTAAGTATTGTTGTGACAGTGGATGTTGCCTGAATTTGGGTCCACTGGTCACTTGGCGATAGATGTTACTTGAATTTGGGTCTATCCGCCGAATTCACCTTTATAGGTGATGGTTTGTATTAGCAGTAGATGTTACCCGAGTTGGGGTCTACTTGTGCGATTCACCATAGATTGGTGATGGATTGTAAGAATGGCCATTAAATTGGCATTACATATATTTAAATATGAACCAGCGTAAATCACGTGAACACGTTGGGGAATATTTGTTGTTACCAATGGCGGTTAAGCATTGGGTGAGTCTGGATGGACGCAACCACCAGGCAGCCTCGTACGGTTAAAGCAAGGTGTCCCATGCGGGTAAGTATGGGAGACAACTGAAGTGTAGACAGGTAAATCTACATCGTCTATGGTTTCGGACCCCCATAGATGTGTTGCTTGCATTCATCACGTATGCATTCATATTGTGTGTAGATAGATTTGCATGAGTGTATAATTAATGTTTGATAACTTGCGTGATCGGTAGTAGTGAGGAATGAACTCACTGAGCCCGTGGTTCGCTCACCCCCCTAGAGTTTTTGTGCAGGAATATTACTAGCTGGGATTGGGCTAGGATGTGTGAAGAGAGCTTCTCCAACAAACTTTTTGAAGATAGAAATATATGATATGGAAACTTAGTATGTAAATTAGATGAATTTTAAATTTTGTATGTTGTAGTTTGGAAACCCAATTTCACTATTTGGTGGGGGATACCGATTCTCTGCGATCTTGGTGGAAATTGGAAAATCAAATCCCATAGTTGAAATACTGTAATATATTATATCATTTGTAGAATAAACTTTTATAAATAAATAGAGTCTTGTACACTCTGACATACAAGACGGCTCTCATGTTACGGGTGCACACGTAATATGATGCCTTTAGATAAATCCTGCTAGGCCCCCATATTAGAGTCGTGACAATTATTCTTATAGTCGTTTGGGGACTTGAATCTCTTTTATGGGGGTATGGAGCTGGATCCATCATAAAACTTCTTCTCAAAGATCGGGGCTTTCTCTCTTCTATTCTTTCTCTCCTTTTCCTTACTCCTTTTACAATCCGAGCTCTTTCCACCAATTCTCGATAACTTCTTATGTCAAATTCGTCCAGCCTCATTCTCAGGTTTTCATCCAATCCTCCTATAAAGACTTGTCTTTTCAATTCCTCACTGTACTTGTAGGATTCAGGGGCATATTGCAACAATCTACTGAACTCACTCTCATATTGCTCAATAGTTATTCCCTTTTAAGAGATTTGCAAGAAGTCTGCACTATACCTTACCCATAGACTTCCTAGGAAATAATTTTCCAAGAACTCGTGTCTAAAAACTTCCCAAGTGATTAGGGCCATTAGCTCTCTTTTCATTGATTCCCACCATATTCTAAAGTTTAGACAAAGCATGAAAGTTCCATACTTGATTTGTAGATAGTGTGGTACCTCAAATGCATTGAAGGACATTTCGATTTGAGCAAGCCAATCTTCGGCCTCGTCTGGCTTATCGTAGGCTCCATCAAAATAATGATTGCTTCAGATAAAATCAGGCAACATGCTCTTATATGGCCTTAGTGATGGAGGTGGAGGTAGAGGTGCACCTTGGGAGTGCATGCTCCTTTGTACAGATGCTTTAGTTGGCACTTATTGTTGCAGTGGTGTTGGTACAGGTGCCCGTGTTGGTGCAGTTTCAGGTATAGGTGCAAGCGCAGCATGTTTGCCTAATTGCTTAACATGTGAGTCAGATGTCCTAGTATGGCGTGCAAGTCCATTTGAGGTGCAGCGGCTCCTTAAGAGGCATGTTGCTCGGCCTCAACATCCGGTTGGTTAGAGGCGCTTTGCTCCTCCCTACGTCTTCCTCTACTTCAGCTGTTTTAAACTTTCATAAGTTAGGTTTTATCGTTTTGATAACTTAATTAAATTTTCGCTGAAAATTTCCGGATATAACAGAAATTTACATGCATAAATAGTTACTGAAATAAAATTCAAGGAAAATTTTTGAAATCATTCATAAACATAAGTTCATTAAAATAAACGGGTGCAGGACCCTTTCATAGAAATTGAAATAAACAATAAGATACATTACAACCATCATAAAGGAAATACAAAGCATCGTTACGAAAACTAGAAAGATAGACTAAGATCGCTGATCTCAATCTTTAATCACAAAATTTAAGCTGGACTACGAGGGATATGCTTGGGTTTTTCCTTCCTTCCTTCATTCTTCGGCGCATCTCCAGGATTACTGCTGGATGACCCCAGGTTTCTCTTCCTCATAAATTGCTCAAAGTATTTCTTCCTCTTCTCTGGCTGCCTCCCTCGACCTTTCATGTATATAATGTTATGAATGGTTCTCCAAGTAACAGCCCCTTCTGTTTCCATGCTATCATTCTCATTAGATGGAGCATTGTCTGTGTCTATGGTTGAGTCCACTTCCTATCTCCTTCGAGCCTGTTGTTCCTCCAAATAGCGGATGATTCTTGCTTCTTCGCTATTACAGGGCTCGTCGACTCCAACAGCGGTCTGATTCCCTTCTTCTTGTTTTGGTCCTCCTTCATTGTCTTCATCCGGATCTTCCTCAGAATCTTCACTTTCTTCTTTTATCGACTCCTTTCTTATCACTGTTCCATCCTTACGTAAACGTAGGGCCTCATTCCTTCTCAGCTAGATTCCGGTGAAGGCGGGTGGCTCAGTAGACACCTGGGTTGGTGGTCGCAGAACTTCTTAGTAAACTCCATGCCAGTGGAAAACGTCGCTGAGGTCAGCTTTCATCCATTCAAGGTAGTCCATCAAATTGTCGTGGGCGTATACATACATTGGTCCAATTCGTGTCCAAGTTTGGAAATCGAGTGAAGTTCGACCTCCATCTTCTCTAAGGACGAAAGTTGCTTCCCTCAGCATCGGTCGATCTTCTACAATGGCAACGATTCATTCTATAGCATATATCATCTCTAGCTCGGTCATTTTCTTTCCTATAGGGCAGTTTGTGGATAGTCTGTACTACTCCTTTCCATTCGATTTGCATCATTCCTCTTTTCTAGATTAGGAACATTTCTCGGACGATCTTAGGTTGTCCTGCTAAAGCAAACTCTTTGTATAACACCCTAAGTCTCATTCGGTAATTTTCTAGGTTTTCAAAGGGTCCTTTTCGGAAGTTCTTAGCTTGTAGACGGGCTTCATCTATGGTAATCTATGCAAAAGAGAGAGAAGTTAGAAAGCTTATTCTACCCATCCTACCTTATCTAAGTCTTTCTTATTTCTATTCTAGTTTATTTCTTCTTAGGTCTAACTTAAACTGTCACGCCCCAAGGGGTACCCTAAACGTAACAGTCCACCACACTCAATATTAAAGCTTAAGTAAGACAACCTTGGCCACTCCCAAAAGCTTTGATATTAAGTGTAAGGCGTGCTCTCACAAATTTAGAGGACCATACATAGAATTATGAAGCTTAAGAAGATATAATAACAAATTAAGAAAAGAGGATTCACAATATTTATTAATTCATAACAATGATCTTACAAAACTTAGGGACATTTCCCTTATTCACAAATCTATCGCAAGAGTATTTCTACAGCTTATCTAACACTAACTTTATCTTGAAATTCCTTAACTAAAAGGGAAATATCTGGCTGCAGTGTCCACGTGGCCTCAACCACAAATATGTGAACTGCAAAAGATATCTATGGGGGTATAAGCTAATAGGCTTAGTGAGAACTATTTCCATAAATAACTTTTTGTAACAAAAATTCAAATAAGTTGTTTAAGCAAACAAATGAAATACAACATACATGTGGGCAACAAGGCATATAGTTTTCCGTTGAATGGATTTATGCCCTCCATTCGGGGTTTGGTGATACGTAGCCTAAGAACAAGTAGTTTTAGTTAAAAAGATTTATGCTTTCGATCAATATCACCAAGCATATGAAGTCTACTTGAATTGAGCCTTGCTGTCAGATCTTCCACCAAGCATTTCCTTCATGTCGCCAAGCAATCGCTTTCGGTCATTTCGCCAAGTGTTGCTTTTGACCTGAGCTACAATCCTTCTCACCTAAGGATGATAACCCAATGCAATGTGACTCACTTCATGGTATGCATGAATCCATTTATTTATGATATCATAACATTATTAATTATTAGATTTAAGGTGATCAAAGAATCTCATACAAATCAAGTGTTATACTAAAACAAATATTAAATCAATTCCGGCCTCGATATTCTTACGATTCTTTCAAAGAATTATTTTACATACATATCAATTTGTCTTTTCTTAATTGTAATGCAACTAATTTACAAGCACAAACAAGTAAAGCATTTTAAGGAAATAAACTCACGATGCCATGTCGACTATCTTCTATACGGATAAATCGCTCGCATAATCATCTTAATCGAAATAGTCTTCGGGTATAGGTATTCTTCCTTGGGATCACTTAGTCAAGGAAAATACCCAAAATGAGTATTTCTTGATGATTTTCTTGAATTTGACAAAACAATGTCTTGAGAACGTCAAAGTTTGTATAAAGGAAAATTCCAATTTAAAATGGCCAATATTTAAAATGGCCATAACTTGGTCATTTTTAACTCGGAATTGCGCATATAATACACCGATTTCTACCTACTCGAAAAGATCTATCCATTTCTAAAACTATTTTTGTCAAAATAAACCATTTATGCCCCGAAATAGTGGTGATCAAATTCACCACGAATTTTCTATCTCCAAAACAATTTTGTTTCAAACTTTAAATCATTCAAAATTTGTTTGATAAATAATTAGTTATCTATATTGTTGAAAAATTCTCTTTTTATAGCTACTTAGCTTATATTTATTCATGCTCAAGTGTTTGTTGTCCAATCGTATTTCTTGAGTAAAATAATGAAATTAGAAGTTTAGAAAATATAGTTACAAGAATCCATTTGTAAATATTTTTAAATGAATATTTTGATTCTTTTGTTTTCAAAGAATTACTTTATGTTTGAATTATTATTTGTCCTAGATGACCCTTTTCAAAAAGTAATTTTCTTCTTTTCCAAATTCTCTACATTAGCGTTGTTTTTCCTTTTTATTTTCTATAAAATTTTTCTTTGCCCATTTGTTTGGAAAAATCTTAATTTGAAAATCTCTCATTCCTTCCTCATAAGGTTTCCTTTATTATAGAAATCATTTTTGTATCAAAATCATTTTCTTTTGAAAAACAAAGTGATATAGAAATGATTTAAAAAGCTTTTCAAAACAAAAGTAGTTTCTAAAATTGTAGTGAGTTCTTCTTAAAAATTGAAAAGGGATAACTGTTACTTTTGTTAAACCATAGATTTTGTACTCCATATAAACTTATTCCTAAGTGATAAAATTTCCTTTTTATCAAATATTTTTAGAGCTTGGAAAAATTTAGACAACAATCTTAATGTCATGATTTATGAGAAATAATAAGTAAAAAAAATAACACAAATGATATATAAAGTGAAGTATTGAGAGTCTTAGCTTATTCAAGGCTCCCGGGAATAAGAAGTAGACTACTCCCAAAAGAAAAATAAAATGAAAGAAAAAAATTTGTTTTGACTTGATGAGGATAAGTTTAAGACTAGAGACTAGTCTTAAAATAGCAAGAATTAAATAAATTGCAAAGAAAGAAATAAATAAATTGCTTTGCATGAAATTAAATAAATTGCAAGAGAGCTTATATGCTTTAAAGAATATGTATATAAATAATAATAATAATAATAATAATAATATGAACACAATAAAATAATATATACATAAATGGATTTTCATGAACAAGAACAATACATGAACATAGTATAGCTTCCATAACATTTAGTTTTTGGAAACTCACACCATGGCCATGTAAAGTTATATGACATGAGGAGAAGAAAATAATAACAAAAGTTCACCTAAAGAAGGTTTTTGGAATGTTATGTGGTTATAAGTTTTGTGTATGTAGAAATTGGTTTTGGGATTATTTCGAGAGAATTTTGGGAGGATATTTGGAGAGAGTTTTGAGAGAGTTTTTATAAAGAAATTTGTGAGTAGTAATTGTGTGAAAGAAGTGAAAGAGGAGGGTATTTATAGGAAATTATGAGTGAATATTTGTGTGATTTAAATAAAAGAAAATTGAAACAAAAATTTTAAGATGGATGAATGGGGGGTTGCCAACCATGCTTTGATAGAGGGAGAGAGAGTGTTTTGTTTTGTATTTTTGTTAAGTAAATGTGATATTAAGTAAGGTAGATGTGAAATAAAGTTATGGGAAAGGTAAAAAGTAAAGGTTATAAGTTATGGTGTTTGTAAGAGTAGGTATAAGAAAATGGAGAGATAAAAGAATAGTATAGAATAGTAATGAATAGTGTAATGTAAAGTAGACATGACAATTTAAGTACCGGTAGTAAGAAAATACGCGTATAATTACAATATCTATTATTTTTACTTACCGAAAAATTATAAACTTGATATTTTTGAAATCCTTATATTTTTATGAGTCTAATGGTATATTCAGAATATTTTTACTATTCCGAACCCCGGGACACGTTTTTCAGAAACTGTGTCCGATCAAGTTCAAGACGATTCGCGGTTTTACTAATCTGATCTTTTTAAGCTTTCTTAGATAATTATGCACTATTCTACATTCTAAACTCTTACTTATTTTCTTCGAGTTGCTTATTCGGGATTACCGGAATTAAGCTATTACGTCTAACTAGGATTTTGTTGACTTTTAGGGTTCCGGTTGACTTCCAGATTAAGGTTTTAAGCTAAACCGATTCCAAAAATTTGGAGGTTTACAAAAGCCATCACAAAAAACAAAATAAATTCTGAAGTAAATTCAAGACAAACTATATTCAATCAAAAAGCAATTATGTACATAAAGCTAATGTTTCATAAAACTTAGGACATAACAAAACTATTCTTCCATGAAAATTTGAACAACAATAATAAAAAAGGAAGCGAAGGAAGAGATAATGATGATAAAACCCTTTAAAGTAATTGTTTGTGATTCCCAATGCTTGTGCAACAATTTTCCCCTAAAAAGTTCTCCAAAATACATTCTTTGAGGTTTCAGGATGGAATATAGATTATTGGATATAAAATAACGAAAATAGAGAACTATTTATAGTTTTTCAAAGGTACACAACCTGTGTATTTGGGTAGTATACACTGAAACATTGCTAAAATTATTCTTTCATAATCGTACATGACACCGATATACACTACTCGTGTACTTGGTTCGTGTACCTTGCAAATTAAATGTTTTCTCACTTTTTGCTCCAATAATTGTACATTGGTCATGTAATGCAGACCGGATGATAGTTTTAGCTTAAAATTGTTGGTTTGAGCAGTTGGCCTCCTAATTGCAAAACCCATGATAGTGGGTACTATATAATCTTGAAGTGCTCTAGCAGCATCCTGTATCTTACTGTTATTATTATTTCCATTTTCCATTTCAACTTCTTTTTACTTCCTCAATTTTCTTGTTCTTTCATATCAATTGGCACAAAATGCGCTCTATCTTAGGATTCAAAGGTAGAAGTTCGACACTTCTACTCCTGCGCATACAATACCCGCAAGAGAATAGGAAACAAACACTGTCAAATGCGCCTAAACTAATAATAGAACTAAATGTGGTTTAATATTAAGTTAAACCCCAATAATGGCGCCAAAAACTAATCATGCGTTTTCTATATCTTCCTTTTAAAACTCCCCTTAAACTCTTTTTAAATTCCATTTACAAGTGCAAATAGTTACCAACTAGTGTACTAGGTACATGTGTAGTAAAAAAATTTCGGTGAGTAACGAGTCATATCCACATGAAGTGAGGACTAGCTCTCAGTTGTATTAGTCTTAATCATAGCTAGGCAAATCAAAATTGTTTTGTTTTTGGATTTTTTAAGATAAAACTAACCTACAAAGAATTTTGGATTTCCAACACTTATAATTGGATTAGGTTTAGAGCCAAAAGATCATAATGATATTTGAATGTATGCTATTGACCAAAGTACACTTGCAAATCCAAATTGCTAATGGGTTTAGTGTTTTCAAGCAATTGGGCACCCGGTAGAAACTCCTTTTTCCAAAGAAAGTGATCACCCCAATTAAACAACCAATTTTCCCTATTCCTAAGAAAGTGATTAATTGACTAATCTATATAATTTATTGAACCCTAATTGAATTGAAATCCATATCCCTATGTGATTTGTATTCTAAATTAGCTAATCATAGAATTTACTAGAAAAGAAATTTTCAATTGCAATCCTAATCTAACATGAATTCCAAGATCAATCAAAAACATATGTTTAATGAATTAACATCAACAACATGAACACAAG
This sequence comes from Combretum micranthum, assembly GCA_024138025.1. Taxonomy (NCBI): domain Eukaryota; kingdom Viridiplantae; phylum Streptophyta; class Magnoliopsida; order Myrtales; family Combretaceae; genus Combretum; species Combretum micranthum. The sequence continues at coordinate 13,679 of JAMXBD010002788.1, read as the reverse complement.
CAACAATTCAATCAATAGGAAATAATCACCAAGTAGACAATTCAAGTCATCAAATAAGCACAAAAAGAACAAGTATTGAACACTATCCATAAAATAAATATAAGAAAAGAACGAAATCACCTTGTTGCGAAAATCCCGTTCTTAATTCTAAGCACAAATAATGTTTCCTACTTGATCCCTGTGTGGAATCCTCAATCAAAATAAAAAGAAAAACTTTCTTCTAATCTATGCCCTAACTTCTATCTAGGAGGAAATGAAATAGGTTTTGATTTCATCTACGACTCTTCCTTCCTGCCAACAAGATCCACAAGAGGAGTTTATATATGAAAAAGATGAGTAGGAAATAGGCTAGCTTAAAGGCTTTGAATTTTAATCGGATGGCCTTTAATGTAGAAATTATTTTCGAACCAAGAAGGCTGGCAGCATTGAAGCGGCATTAGGGTGGCATTGATTAAAGGCCAACTAAAGGTTGACAACATAAGATCTCCATTTGTCGGTATGCAATATTGTGATAAAGGCTGACGATGTTGTTCTGTTGAAAGTTGACAGCGTTTATTCCTTTATTGGCTGGTATTGAATGTTTCTGATGGAGGCCGCAGCCTTCTTTCTCAAATGGTCGAACTTGATTCTCTACTTCTCCAAATTTGGATAAAACTCCTTTCAATTGCGTGTATTTGCATTATAAGTCCTTAAAGGCCTGAAATATCATAATAAACATACTTAAGTACCATTTCCTTATGATTTCTATAAAATTAATAATAATTTAGCACAATTTGTTCAATGAAAAGTGACTATTGAAATTCTTTCCAAGAATTCATTTTAACTCCTTATCTTCTATCTTAATTCCCTAAACCTTTAAACATGTAATTTAAATGTTTTCTAAATTTTAAACCTTAGAAATTTAGTTTAAGTTCCATTTCTTAAATCCTTATGATTTCTAAATCAACTATTGTTTAAAAATCAATCTTCTAAGTCCAACTCCAGCTAAATATCAACATTTTATAAAGTAAACATCTAAGCTAGATTTTCATTGCAAGCTAATAATTTTTATGTTATAAATTTTTGAAATTATTTTTAGTTATCTTTGATACTTAAGATAATGATCTAAAAGCTTAAGCCTAATCCTTTATTAATAAATATCCTTTATTATTTTTAATCTTATCCTATTTGTTACTTTCCTTCTCTCTTTTGCTACCATTCCCTTTCTTTTCTTTTACTTTTGTTATTCTTCTTCTTCTTCTCTTTCTCTCTTCTTTTCTCTATTAAATATCAAACCCCAAATCTCCATCCTAAGAAGATACTAAAAAGAAGAAGAAGATAAAAAAAAAAAAAAAAAAAAAAGATGGAAGTAGAACACTAAGCTTAGGAAAGCTACTATTGCCAAGAAGAAATAATGGTAGTGAGGTTCAAACAAGTTAAAACTATAAAACAAGTAAGTAAGTTGTTTCTTTGTTATGATTGTTATTTATGCATGTACAAGATGGATTATAGTTAAAAAATGAGTGAGATTTATGGAAAAGATGATGAATTGGAGGTAAATAAGCATGAAACTAAAAACGCAGTTGTTGATGCATTAATGGAGGAAGGATTTGATAAACTGAGATTGATGATTGATGATAAAAATATGTTTGAAAGGGTTGTGAGTTATGGTTTTGATTTTATGCTATTGTAGAGAGGTTGTTTCTGGGTAGGGGTGGATTTTGATAAAACACATAACAAGTTAATAAAACAAAGAAAAGTAAGTTTTGGTGAAAAACGGGGGATCTCTGCAATAGCAAGGGTGTGCAGGAGCCCGTGTTGAATCTGCAAGAGGCAACCTTGAAAAAGGTTCTCCCTCTCTCTTGCAGGGACATGAGCGCGCAAACCAAAATCCTTTAGAAATGCCATCTATCAATCAAAAAAGCCCTTCTGCGAATGAGAGCGGTTATTATTCCAACGAAATGGCATCGATTACTTATACAACTCAGCCCCCGTCGAAGACAGCAGTCGATCGGGCCTCGACGACAATTTCATGCAATATTAGCTTGTGGAGAAAATTTTTCATTTAGCACGGCCGTGGAGCCAGTAGTACAGCTCCCCTAGTTCGTTATAAAAAAATAATAATAATTAAAGAAGTAATATATATAATTGATGTGATATATTAGCATTTGTAATTAGAAATTAATTTAAAGGGTTAATAAATTAAAAATTGATTTAAATTAATCTAATTTGCAAGAATGAAATGAACTTAGTCCCTAATCTTAAAATCAACATGGCTTGATAAAGCTTAAAGTTAAAATGAATTAAGCCAATAGTGTCAAAAACTTCTCTAACATTGGCTAGAAAGCTACACCCCTTAAATTGAGCAGTATTCTCATTAAAAACTGCATGGCCTAGGGTTCATTTATCTATCCCATGTATCCTAGATATGCCAATAATAAAGCGAACATCATTAGACTCCAAAGATAAATGCTGAAACATGTCATTCAATCGAGGTTCCATTTTGATAAGATTCTTAGGAGCATAAAATAGTTTTTTACCCAACTTATTTGCATGTCTTAACGATATCTTGAATAATTGTGACTTAGGTCTGCAAAAGAAAATGTTAGCTTAAATTCCTACCTGATTTAATAATATCTTACAGCCCTAACTTGCGCAATCATCAATAATCTCAAACTATTTTTCCTATCATAATTAAAATATCTTCCTTTCTTGTAGAGGTAAAAATGAAATGAAAGAGTTATACTAATCCCATGAATTGTACACATGCAATAATAGTAATGATAGTACAAACTACAAATATTTACCTATCTAGTAAATTTCATCCAACAAGACTCGTTATTTCTCTCAAAGCATTCTTCCATCTTTGCACCTTATCTATGTCATCCTTAAAAGTCACTTCATGTTGTACAAAGGCATTCATAAAAGTTCCACTTTGCTTCCTCACATTAGGTGGATCTAATTTGTGAAAAATTGATATCGCCATTTGTTCTCCTCCTTTCATGCATTCCATAATTTTGGCAAGTTCTTCCAAACACCACGTCAAAGACGCATAGTCTCCCGACATAATTACAACAAAGTATTTTGAATTTTTAATTGCTTTCAAAAGTTCATTTGAAATGTTTTGTCGTTTTTGAAGACTTGAATCATCTCTATAGGTAACAATACCTTTTGACACAAAGCATAGTACAAGTGATCTTTAAAGTTTTTTCGAGTATTGTCTCCTCTAAAACTTAAGAAAACATCATATTTTCATTGAGTCGTTTTAGAAGATGATCACCAGGAGCACTTGTGGAAGCCATCAAGGAGATAAGCAAAGAAGAAGTTGACGAAAAAAATCATAAAGAGGTATTGAATTGGAAGCTTAATATTCTCCAATTTTCCATTATTACTTATCAATATTAGACTTAGTTGCCAAAAGAAAGCATGGACAAGTAGAGGTGGGTATGAAGTATGGCCTATTGACCGGCCCGTTTAACCCATTTTAAAAACGGTTAGGTCCATCTTTTTTTAGCCCGTTTAACTTATGGTCAAAGTAGGTTGTCTCGTGGGTTGGCTCACTAACCCTTATATAAAAATAAAAAATAAAGAAGTAGGGAAAATAACTATTAATCTCGTATTATTCTTGAGTCTTTCATACTTGAGCTTAAACTTATATATTAATTGTAATGGAGAATGACAAATTGATGTATATGCATCGTAATATTTTTTAATATATCAAATTGTTGTATATGCATGATAAATATTTTTTAATATGTCTTTATTGTTTCAAATGAAATATTATATCTAATAAAATTACTTTAAAATATTAATTTTAATATAATAAGTAAGTGTTATAATAATAATAATAAAATTAATTATTTATATATTTAAGACCTACCAAATTAAATTTTTTTTTACATATATTTTATTTAATTAGTATAAATGAGTTAAATGGTCAAAAAGTTGACTGGCCCGTTTAACCCATGAGCCAAAGTGGGTTGGGTAAAAATAAAAAAATTTTGATTCTTTCTAAAAGTGGGCCAAATTTTTTTATCCGTTTACCCATCCAAAATAGCCCAAACCAGATTAGCTGGTTTAATCCACTTTTCCACCTCCATGTACAAACAATTTGAGACAGGGGAAGGAAGATAAATAATGACAGCAAGCAAAAGGTAAAAGGAATCAGTTCTTGTATTTGATCTAACGGACCTCACTATCATCCATGAAAAGAACCATAGAACCGTGCGAATCTGGATGTAGGTTCTTCAATTATTAGATTCCCTTCTAATTCGATACTCGAATGAGTCAGACTAGCTTTTCCTTTCTGACTTTTTAACATGGTGAAGAAAAAAGAAAAGTTAAAGAGAGATGCCTACTATGAAAAAAGAAACCACCTGGTTCTACGTTCCGACAAGTAACATCATGATCGAACCATAAACATTAAATAATTGTAAAAAAAATAATGAATTAATTAACATAGCTTATGAATTTGTAAAAAGATCAAAACCAATTAACCCTATACATTTTTATTTTTATTAATATGCTAGACGGTCAAAATCATTTTAACTGTAAAATATTTTTCCTTAAAATTTTAACATTCTCTAAGTAAAGATTTATATTTTTTTAAATAGAAAGTCATTTTCCAAACTAATCTCTACAATAAATATTGAATAATACTTTATCTACATATTACACTAGGTTTTACGTGTTATTTTTTAAGAAATTTTTTTATGGATAATATTTTTATTTAATAAGACTTTACCTTGAATTGAACAGACGGGATCTTAATCTTAAATCCTCTAAGTTTTCTAACTCTTTACTTTAAATACCATCGTGGGAATGGTATAAAACCAAATATAAATCAAATGAACAAATTGACTTATATCAAGAAATTAATTATATATGATTGGGTCATGGGTGGTCGCAAATGGGCTAAACTAGTAAATTGCTGGACATCACCTCCTCAAGTTTTCCTTACTGTTGGATAAACTAGTAAATTTATTAATCGGAAAGTTCTCCAATATCTATTGTAGAATTGTGTGTGCATCTATATTATCAGCACCCTCCTCACCTGGAATTTTTCATCGCCTGAAGTGGTCCTTGTAGACCATAGAACAAATAATACATATGATATAAACATAAGATCGGTACTTTGCTCTAATTAATCGTTGGGTGTCTCGTAATTAATTTCTAGCTATAAGTTATAAATTGGAGCTCGACATAGGAGTGTTCATAAAATACCACAATATTTTTTGTAAACCTAAATTTGTAGATATATATACTATGCGAAGTAGCTTTTCTTTTTTCTTTTTATTAAATTTCACGAGATCGTATTGCCTAATATTTAATATCTTGCGGTAAAGATGACAATAAATCGAAGAAGATTGTTTGTTAGCTCTGATATTTATTGTATATATTAATTAAGTTCTATTTTGAGAAATTGAAGTTTCGCTAAGAATTTTGGATTAAAAGCAAGCCAAATGCCTATAATTTCAATTTTTGATAATTTAGTAGCTCATCTTTAGATTTTGATAAATTAGTGTCCATATATTCAAAGTATATACAATTCAATACCTTTATTAAATAATGCTTGACGAACTTTCATCTTGATAACAGGATAGTAGCAAGCACTTAGCCAAAAATTGCTAAAATCTAAACATACAGTACTAAACTGCAAAAATACTGCAAAATTAAAGGCATAGGCATTTTGTCTACTATTATCCTATCATCAAAATGAACGTCATTACATATTAATTTAGCAGCACTAAATCGCATATATTTTGAAAGTACGAGCATTGATTTGCTAAAATCTAAATATGAGATACTAAATTATCAAAAATTAAAATACCAATTGACATACCATTATCCCAAGAATTTTACTTGTTAATATAAACTACCTAGTAGTTTTGAAAGAAACACTAGCTGTACAGATGAGGTAGAGATAGTGGTGAACAGTTACCTAGAGAAGTGGGATAGAAATCCGTCTGTCCCTATTTGGTGATTTGAACACTTTATTTTTAAGGAAACGAGCTAACTCGAAGAAGTCTCTCCATTTGGGGGTGTGTTACGTTGCTTTTAGGGCAAATTCTTTCACTTAGGCCCTTAGACGAATAGTTTTAACATTTTAGGCAAGTTTTATTTTTGTTATAACTTTTTATGGGAGTGCCGATTTGTGTGCACCGTCTATAGCATTTTACTTGTCTTTTCATTAACTTCATTCTAGGACCCTTTTAATTTTTCACAGGTTTTGATTCTATTTTTAAAACTTTTAATCTAGTTTATAAATTATATGCCCTATGGCACAAAACTCTCAGTCATTATAAAAAATACAATGTTTGATCCATCTTTGCTCTCTTTATCCTAAAATTCTCGAATTTCATATATTTATTCAAATTTGGATACCTAATACCTAAAAATTCTCAGAATCAATTGGTATTTGAGGATCACAATCCAGCATTCTCCGTGAACCAACAGTTTGCAATAATCCCTAACTTTATCCCCTTGTATCATATACTGTGTCAAAATTGTAGGTTATTAAGCAAATATTGCAGTTGGAGTGGTAATGTATAGACGAATCCACATGGGGTGAAGAAATGAAACAGTGGTAAATAGAAACCCCTCATATATTTGTGAAAGTATGACAATGAGCGCTTATTCATTAAATGGAATTAAAAAAAAAAAAAAAAAGTCCTCGTTAGTTCGTATTAACGTCCTTCCTATCTTTGCCAATTGTGAAACTTGATGCGCATCAAAAGCTACTTCTTAGAGAAAGGAACATTACAAATATATTTACAGATGCCAGGTATGATAAGCTGATTTCAAAACCATGCCCGCATAAGCTGTGTAATTGCAGGTGCTGGTTGAGGTGGAGGTGGAGGTGGAGGTGGAGGTGGAGGAGGAGGTGGAGGCGGAGGTGGAGGCGGAGGAGGAGGTGGAGGCGGAGGTGGAGGTGAGATGGAGATGGCGGTGCAAGTAGAGGTGGAAGTGGAGGTGGAAGTGGAGGTGGAGGTGGAGGAACATCTAGAAAAAAAGGAATCTCCCGCTTAATTCCACATCGAATGACATCTGTAGGGACATCATGATGGTACGGTGTTTCTTCCTTACCACCGTTACTAGAGAAATCGTAATCTACTTTTTGATACTCAAGCTTATGCAAGATTCTGGACAAATCTTCCGGAGATGAGCAGGCTGATCGGACAATATTTCTAATAGCATGTGGTCTTTGCTGCTGCAGAGGAAGAATGCCGCACTTTAAAATCTTCAACTTGTCATTTAATGTCCACAGTGAAACATCAATACGCTCATCTATCGTTTCCTTCCAGTTTGTCTCATATGGAAAGAATTGTCGAGGCACGAAGCCCATCCACAAGCAATTTGACGTGATAAATCTGATGGGAAAATGAATGCTCGGGCACAACTGATTTCCGCCGACTTTGAACTCACAAATGAGGTCATAGTACCACTTCACATGCTCCGAGTCATTGCATTCTTGTTCTTGTTTAAGAAAAGATACACATATAGCAAATCCACTTCCCTTATGTTTGAACTGTGAGTCCCTTATGCGAAAGCTCAAGAAGGACCCAACCTTCGTGTAAGTAAACCAGCTTGGGATTTCACAATTTGGAGCAACAATGTACATTTGTCCAAATTCACAAGGCAACGCCAAACAACCTATGATATAACAAAGAAGTGCCAAAGAGTACTTATGCACTGACGGAATTTCTAGATCTCTAGGGAGAAGCTTCAAGCAATTGAATAAAGAAATTCTTAATCCAACGGTACATATCACGAACGGGTTTGAAATATTATTCAATTTCATGCACTCTGTTATGTGCACAAGAACTATACCATCCGAGAGCCTTGGTAATACCTGAAGATTCTTGCAATAATATATTTTGAGACATTCGAGTTGTGGAATTTGCTCAATGCTTTCAGGTATAGTACAGAAATAGTTATAGCTCAAATTCAGTTCTTTTAGGGAGGACAAACAACCAAGGTCATTAGGTACTCCTCCTTCCTGCAGACGGCAATCACTAATATCTAATTCTTCCAAAGAGGACAACCCAGACAGTGAAGGCAATAACATACCCCTTGCAACTCTAGCTTTATGAAAGAACAAACTCAAGAAGTCTCTCCGTATTCTGTTGCACCCCAGACAAGATAATACCTTGAGGTTCTTCAAGTTTCTCAAATTGGGAGATAGATGTGTAATAGCAGTTTCACGTATACTGAGCTCCTCTAAACATTCTAAGCTCCAAATGCTATCAGGCAGCTCTTTAAGATTTGAGCAGCCTCGAAGATGAAGAACTTTAAGAGATCTCATACTGCCAATGCTGGGTGGAAGTTTTCTAAGACTCTTGCAGCCGCTCAAGTCTAGAAACTTTAGTTTGTGGAGGTCTCCTATACTATAATTAATCTGGGACAATTCTCTACAGCAACCCAGCCTTAGCTCCTCTAAATTTGGGAATAACTTGAAATCTGGAGTCTCCCGCAGACATTTAGAACCAGTCAAGTCAATGAGCTTTAACTTTGGAAAATTCTGTAATCAAGCAAATCAATTAATAGACTTGTATATAAGAAATGAACCTCATATATAAACAGAAAATTGCTAAAAGTGAGTTGAGTTCTACTGTTTCAGTAATCTAACCAACTAGCTTTAAAAATAAATAAATATCATCACATATGTTTTACTACTATCTTTTACCATTAATTAGAATCTGTGTCAGCTTCCTATTGTCCATAATAATTAATTAAAAATAACATTATTAAATATATTTAATTAAATAATGTAATCAAAATTACAAAAATAAAGAAAATATAAAAAATATAAAAATGCACATATAAATGGGAAAGTTTTTTACTGTTATACTCGGCTAACTTTGAAGATCCCAATCAATGAGACAGTCCATGTGGATGCTGGCTATTAGAAAAAAATCGCATCAATTACATTTTAGCTCAGCATAGCAACCGTACATTGAACCTTGCCTTAAAGTAAGAGCACTGAATCCAATTACTCAAATTTTGTGAAAATTAAAACTTTATCTTAAAGTTTTAATTTTGTGAAAATTAAACCTTTAGACATTAAGTTACTCAAATTTCATAATACAGATACTTATATTGCCTTTGTCCCCATAGTACCAAAATGAGTTTTACACAAAAATCGAATAAGAAAATAAAAATTTTTACTCGTGATGCTAGCTCGCCGTCCCCTTAGGATGGTGGTAGTCAGCTTAAGCCCCACTCCTTTTTTTTTCTTCCTCTTTTGAACCATTTGTTATATGACTTGATTTTTTTCTGTCTTTAATATTATTATAACGGTTATTACGGACCAATAGATTGATTAAAAGAAAAGATACAAGTAATTTGATTGTAGGCAATAAAATGCAAGTCATCTTTTCGAGTTTTTCCTTTACATAAATGATACATATAGATAATTACCTTTTGACCTCTCCATAGTTGTCCAAGATGGTTATCACGCAAATTAAGTTCATAAACTCTCTGGTAGAAAGCTTGCTGAAGGCAGCTTGACTCGAAGGCATCCCATTTGAGCATCCGCAATTGATTTGAGAGATATTTAATATCAGAGAAGGGGCGTATGTGATTTACTTCAAGCAATCTTAGATTGGTCATCTTAGTAAAGCAATCTGGATCGAAAAGTCTCCCTTGTTCTTCGTCTTGATTCTGCAACCAAAAGTACCCCTTTTCTTTGTCTTGATTTGAGATGATACCTTCAATTCTTTCTGTGCCCTATAAATCAAGAAACGTGTTAGGAAATAGATAATACATAATTCTAATATGATTTAGAATTACAATTTTTATGCCACTAAATCACTTACCGTGTTACTCGTCATGACATGATGAATATCTTCAAAACACCACAGTCTACTTCTCTTTCCAAGCTCTTTAGGTGATTCCTGCTTAACAACCTCCCAAGCCATTTCTTTTAAGAGATCATGGATCACGAACTTTTTATCAATAACAGTAAGTAGTGACCTTTCTAAAAGTGTTTCCACTCCAATTTCCGGAGAGAATCCACAACAATCCAATATATCCATTACATAATTCATGTCTTTTCCGACAAAGAAACATGCAATGTCGAGAAATATTGCCTTATCTGGCTCCTCCAATCTATCAAAGCTTGACTTCAGGATTTCAAAAATTTGTTTATCTATTGGTCTCTCTCGGAGTCTAGCAAGATCACTCTGCCATTCGACCATCGTTCCCCCAAGCAAAGAACGACCTAATACAATAAGGGCTAGAGGAAGGCCTTTAGCATATTCAATGAATTGCTTAGAGAGATTTTCGAACTCTTTTGTAATGTCTTTTTCTCCAAAGGCTTCTGAGAAAAAGAGTTCTTGAGCTTCCTTATTACTTAATTCTCTAGCCTTATATACATAATCTGCACGTCGAAGCAAACGTTCATCTCTAGTTGTTACGATAATTCTACTTCCACATCCAAACCAAGACTTTCGAACCAAAGAGTCTAGTTGACATAATTGATCCACATCATCCAACACAACTAGAACTTTTTTTGCATTTAGTTTACCTTCAATCATATTGATTCCAACAAAGACATCTTCTATCGAATCCCTTTCTCGGATTATATCAAAAAGAAGTTTGTTTTGAAGATGAACTAAGTTGCAAGTTTTGCAAATATCTTTGATATTGGCTAAGAAGCTACATCCATCAAATTGGGCACTGATCTTATCAAAAACTGCTCGAGCAAGGGTTGATTTACCTATCCCACCCATCCCTGATATGCCAACAATGCGAACATCATCCGAACCCAAAGGTAAGTGCGAAAGCATGTCCTCTATGCGAGATTCCATTCCAACCAGATTCTTAGGAGCATAAAGAGGATTTTTACCCAACTTATTTTTTATGTCTTCAACAATATCTCGAATAAAGTGTGTTTCATATTTTGCAACCAAAAATGATCTAACGTGATACAATTTCAATACTGTAAGATGCAAATGTTAAAAAAAAAAAAAATAAAATAAAAGCGTAAAGACAAAATTTAGCTCAAGGTCCAACTCCAATGTGAAAATATCCATATCTCTAATTGCAAACTATATCAAATTATATTTACTATTTTAGATATCTTCCTTTTTGGTGGCGTGAAAATATAATGAAATGGTTAAGTTAATTACATCAATTGTGCCTGAGAAATTGGTAGTAAGAAATGCAGACATTTACCTATCTCTTGAATCCCATCCAGCAAGATCAGCTATTTCTTTCATGGCATTCCTCCATCTTTGTACCTTATCCATGTCATCCTTAAAGTTCTCTTCATGTTTTACAAAGGCTGTCTCAAAGATTCCTATTTGCTTCCTTACATGAGATGGATCTACGTCGTAAAAAATTGGTATTGCCATTTGTTTCCTTCCCTTCACGCATTCCATAATCTTAGCAAGTTCTTCCAAACACCAAGTTGAAGATGCATAATCCCTCGATATAATCACAACAAAGTACTTTGAATTTTCTATCGCCTTCAAGAGATCATCTGAAATGCTATGTCCTTTTTCAAGACTTGGATCATCTCTATAAGTGACAATACCTTTATTATTCAAAGCACCATATAGATGATCGGTGAAGTTTTTCCGTGTATCCTCGCCTCTGAAACTCAAAAAAACTTCATATTTCCATTTGAGCCTCTGAGAAGAGGATTTTCTTGGAGCAATTGTAGACGCATGAAGGAGATAATACCTTATGACCGTTGAAAAACGAAGGAATTAAATTGGTAGTTTAATCTGCAATTTACTTTTTTTTTTTTCTTTTTTGTAAGTAAGAAAATTTAAAAAATCAATATCAGACTTGGCTGCCAAACAAGTATGGATACACCGTAGAGGTAGTAAATTAAAATTACATAACTGCAGCAAGATAAAAGAAATGAATTAGTATATTTGATACTAATGAATACACTATTATCCGTAAAACCAACTAAATGAATACGCTAATATATTTATGGTTATTTTTATATACTGCTTACCAGACAATGAAACAAGGAATCGGAGATGCCTATGATTGATCAGGAGCTTTTGTGTAAACGCTAGGTATACCTGCTATGCTGCAGCTTTGGTTTTAAGTTTATACAATATGGATAATACTATCATGCTTTCGAAAAGATGTGCTATACATCCATGAAAGAAATTATTGGTTACCAAATTATCGAAATAAAAACTACAAATTTTATTTGCTTTTTATCAATATTAGACTTAATTTTCAAATAAAGTATGGATATACGCAGTACTAGTAGAAAGTTAAATGAAAATTACATAAAGATAGCAAGAGAAAAAGGAAATGATTCAGCTCTTAGGTTTGATACCTGCTGCAACCCTGGATCAAAGTTTGCATTCAGAAAACAGATATTTAATAGTAATGGAAGCTACACTCTGGATTTAATTATTGCCCCAGCCAGTCTGCTCGCACTCTCTCTCTTTCAACTTTAAAGTTACAAGGAGGAGGAGGAAAAGCTATCTTAACTTTTAACATGTGGTTGTAGTTTTATATAGAGAATTTGTGGAAAGATCATTTTTAAGTTGAAAAAAAGGACGCACCTGATTCGAAATTTTTTGTTCCGACAAATAATAGCTAATCCTACCTAATCTTAAAATAAATATAATTTAAATGAACAATTTGACCCGTATTCAGCATTAAATTATGATGGAAAATAACGCCTCCTTCGAATGGGTATCCCATCAATTAATGAGACACGTTTAATTCCACTACTGGACAACCTTGACTTAGAATGAGGCAAGTGGAGAATTAGTCGAATAAATCTTCGAATAAAAGAGTAACAGTGAATATTCTCAGGAATGCTTGGTGTAAAGTAATTTGCTTGCAGCTCCACCAGCGTTATGCGCTCTTTCACGTCCATCACGTGAAAACTTTGTGGAAAAAAGAATTAGTACCTTCCAAGACCTAGCAATTTCCAGTCGTCTTTGGTGCTATACCTGTTCATGGTTTGGATCCGATCCAAGAACCCCATGGCTAGGAGTCTAGACCTGATCAGACATCCATAGGTCCCAAGACTAGCCAGGTTCTCTATAAAATATAAAAGAAGCAAAAGAAAACAGGAATAAAAAAAGGACAAAATATAAATGTCACGCCCCAATAGTACCCTAGTAGTAATAATATATTAATATATAGCCTGATAATCCAGACGATATCAAATACACATATTCATACTAGAACTACTTTGGAAAGTGACGTATATTTAACAAAACAGGATCTTTTTGGTTGCGTGATAAGAAACGATGAAAGTAATAAAATCATAATACCATAATTAAGTGCTACAGTCTGAATAATAACTATTACAAACATAGAACTATCTAAGTTCTCAGATAATAAAATTGATGCACTAACATCAATTAATACATGTAAATAAAGAAACTATTTTCCCTGTTTCCAAAACTCTTCAAGCTTTAGAATCATACCGGCTCTAAGCTCCTAGAAGCCACCAACCAAGGCTTAAGTTGTCATCTGTAAGGACTGTAGGAGTGTGAGCATAACACGGCTCAGTGAATAACCAGACTTCTCACAACAAGCAAGTTATTATCAATCATATGCAATGCATCAATCAAACACATGAACAATTACAAGCTTGGACAAACCGGAATCCAAACAGGAAGGAGATTTACGCCCTCTCATCGGGGTTGAAGGAACCGATACCTGAATCACGGAGAAACTAAGTACACAGGAATCCATAATTCTCACAA